>CM019705.1:26687541-26972541 GCA_009760885.1 Achatina immaculata | reverse complement strand
AATGGGATGGTTTCACATTTTACAAGAGTGACAAAGGCATAATCTGATTTATAGTATCATATATTGTATGTTAATTTGAAGAAGAAAAAATGTATTTTGTTTTTCTAATAAAATTTTTTACATTTGTTAGTATACAACAAAAAAAAAAGGAGCTAAGAACTGAGAAGAAAGAATGGAAATTGAAGGAATTAAATAAATTTTTTTGTCACTTACCCATCAAGTTAATCCACTGTAGTTGGTCATATAATTCCATAATGAGTAAAAATCTTTTCTTCACATATCCTCCACAATTTACATGAAAATATACACTGGTTATGCATTCACAGCAAACTAAAACACCAAGTGGGTAGGTAATATTTACATGAAAACAAGTGGGTGGGCATTGACTAATATTTACCAGAAAACGGGCCATTATGTTTTGTTGTTTTTTTTTTAAATTTGGAGCATTCAACATTTAACTTTTAAATTACACAATCTCCAGCATTACTTATTGTGATATTACAGGTAGTACTAGCAAAAAGCTGAGAAGTAATATCACCAGCTACCCTTTTAGCACATTTTGCTGCTGGATCAAAAAAAAAAAAAATCCTAATCCTTTGAATCAATGCCACATGGGTCCGAAAATTCACAATATCTACTACTGCATTCTCTACACTACAGTCTAGACATTTTTAAATTAAATTCTGAACTTGTAATTTAGAAATACGCTGCTCTGGACAAAAGAAACTAGCACTGGAAGCCATATTTGTTGATAAACAAAAGCCTAGCGATGATAAAAAACAAGTTAGATTAACACAAAGCCGCTCTGTTTTCACTTCAAACACAAGCCTCGCATCGGCAAATTCATACTAGAAGGAAGCCCAACCACTGGTTTTAAGTATACTTTGGTTATTTTCAAAATTAGAGAGCCACAAACCATCATCGCACTGCGCGAAGATTGTGCTACTGAACGGGGAAACGACCACGCAGGACGCTTCCCAAAGTATACAAAGAGTTAAATTTAATATTATATAAAGCGACCAGTTTTTGAAGATACATTTTTGTTGTATGATTTCTATGTAACTGTGAACTAAAATTTATGGCAGATGAGGCTGTGGGAAAGATAGTGAAATAAATGAAAGACTGGGATGGTTTGCTGTAATTAATTATTTACTTCCTGAAGGAGACCTCAACATTGTGGGAACCATCAGTCCCATCTTGTGGGTTGAATTAATGTTGAAAAAGGTCTTGGCCAACTTTTTTTAACCCTAAAAATTGCATTTTTCTGTGACTAGTCAGTTTGGGTGCTTTCTTCAAGATGTAATCATAATTAGTAACAACGGAATGAGTAATAGTGTATTTAAAGTATATTGATTTATTTAAGTTTGTATTTTGACCGTTCTGTGTTTAAACAGGAGTAGAATATGTTTGGTTTCAAGCTGTTTGGATTTGAAATATATTATTTTAAACATTTACAGCTGATTTTGGCAGTGGTGTCAGGCGTGGAGGCTATGGTGGAGGTCGTGGCCGTGGTGGTGGTGGTGGTGGTAGTGGAGGTGGATATGGCCGTAGAGAGGGTGGTGATGGATGGGGAAGACGTGATGATTATGACAGAGGTAACATTCTTATTTCTACATGAATGTTTTTTTGTTTTTTTTTTTGAATTTATATGTTTGTATGTAGATTTGTTAAACATTGTGGCGTAATAGGAGTAACGAATGCTGCCATTAGTAAACACAACTAAGTTAACAAAACAGTGAGAGTTGATTGTGCAGTTTTTCTTTTTAAAGATGTGGCAGCATATTTCTGAACTAGTCAAATGCTGGAGTTTCGTGTGTCTGAGCAGCCCCTTTTCAAGGCTTCTAGAGTCTGCTATTCATTGTCCCTTTAGTTAATATTTTTTTTCAGTCCTGTTTTGTTTTCTTGATCCTCTTGTCAGTGTTTTCTAAGTCATTCTGTTGGGTGCGTATTTATTTAGTCCTCCTCAGCATTGTCTCAAACTTTTCCATGCTTTTGTATCCAGGTCAGAAGTGTTAGCTTTTATTAAGAAACACCTTTTAGAGAGAAGTAACTTGTTAGAATTTAAATCGTTATATTTTTAACCATATGACTTAATATTGTTACACATACAAACATTCACTTACTGATTATATTTTTATATGTATGCTCTAGAAATGAAAAAAAACATTCATTATTCCTTGGATGTATGAGGGAAGGAATTAAAAACGTTGCAACAGGAAAGAATGATCAGAGGAATGTTGAGAGAGACTGTTGGCAGTCAGACACGGAGCCTTGATAGAATCACCACTGAGCTGTTGATGTCAGTGACTGGAATTTGGAGCAGCATTACCTGCGCTCTGCAGCATTTGATGATACATTAGTTAATACAAAATTGTGGCCACCACTGTAGTGGGCAATGTATATTGACTACACTTGTAAGTTAAGGAAAAAAATAATCCCTGACCATATAAGATTGCTATGTTTCTGTATAGTTTGTGCACTTGGATAATGATGTCATTCTTACTTTTAGGGAGCCGTGGCAGCGGTGGAGGAGGAAGAGGGGGGTACAGTGATGGAGGTGATTGTGAAACAATTTTTGTGGAGTCTTCAGAAGTAGGCAGAATTATAGGTAAATTAGCAGCAAGAAAACAAATACATTGCCCTTTTTTATTTTGTATGTCATTGTCTGTGCTAGTGTTTGCTGTGTAGTTTTCACAGAATTTAAGTAAGCAGTTTGACTTTTTTTTTTTTTTAAACCATATTTATTAAACATTTTGGCAGCAGTTGGAGTAAGAGTTCTTTTTGTGAATTGCACAGAACTCAAATTTTAACAAAACTGAAATCAAGACCATTACCAGAGAAGACCACCTTTTGAAGATCATTCTATGCAGTAAGCCTCTGACACATAAATATCTATGGAGTACAATATACTCAGGGTGCTGAATTTGAGAGTAGATCCAACAAAGGAAATGTGATTATCTGAATGAATGACAGATTTGTTCATATTGTAGCTTTGGAAGTGGTGACCTGTGTTTAATGTGAAGATTTATTTCTCCTTTCCCATATCTTCTTAAACCTGATCATGGATGACACAGGTCGTGGTGGAAGCAGAATCAGAGATATGGAGGCAGACAGTGGATGCAGGATAAAGGTAAGAACTCATAGCTGAGACAGGGCAGTGTTAAGGTTCTTAAGGAGATCCGCTATGTAGTTTGAATTTCTACTAATAGAAAAATAATGAGGGTTTTGTACAGTGTAGTAAGAATATGCGGGTGCTTGGTTGGTACTTTTAGACGTGTAAAATGACTAGAGGATTACCTGAACTTGAGCCATCATGGACTCTAGTAGAACAAGCAGCTGTCTGAGCACATGAGAATGTAGCTATTTTGCACCCTTTTTTTTTAAAAAAAAAAAAAGGTGTTTGATAGCAAAGCCTGTCTGGTCAAAAATCATGGTACCTGGAAAAGAAAGGGAATATCGTCATGACACAGAAATTTCATTGCTAAGAATCGGTCTCCTGCAGGTACCAAATTTGAAACGCAAACATACATACACACATGATCTCCTGCAAATATCTGGTACATACTGGATAACAGTAACAACAAATAAGCAGATACTTTTTACATAAAGGTAGATGGCTGGCACAGCTAGTGCACATTTTTTAAGTCAAAAATGTTTTCAAATGGAGTATATAATTGATAATATAGAATATATCTACAGAAGCATACAATGTAGACTTAAACGAAAGAAAACCTGAATAACACCCGCTATATTGGAAGTTATGGCTAGAGCATGGAGAGACACAAGGCTTAATCTTGTAAAAAGAGTTCCAGGTTTAACATGACTCTGTGAATGCTGTAGAAGTTGACTGATAGAGTATTGTGAGCTCGTGCTTATTTGTTTCTGAATTGGCCATTTGACTGTTTGCTGTTTAGGTGTCGCGAGATGGTGATTCACATGGTCGAAGCTCAGTTGAGTTGTCCGGAAGCAAGAGTGCTATATCCGAGGCAAAGCGGCTTATCCAAGATGCCGGAGTGGAGATCATGAACGGGTGCGACAGAGATCGGGGTTGGTGAACCTGTTCAGCCTTTTCGGAGCATAAGAGCCTTGTATTGGAGCTCGAAACATGCAGTGTTAATTTGTCAGCTTGTTCCCATGTCATATGTCATTTTTTGTCGAAATGTTTTTGTTTTTTTTTTTGCACCCTCATTTAAAATAAAAAGCAGTGCTTTAGTATCTGTCTGATTGAAGGAACATTAAATCAATTATATTGACATTAGGAAAATAAAATATTGAACTACCAGCTGTTTATTCATAGACATTTAAGGTCTCGTGTACACTGCCTGAGAGCGGAATTAGCCGTCACTTTTTACTTTAATGATTCATGTGTACAGTTTGTTAGCATTAACCTTCATGTATAGCGAAGGTACCGACATGCCAGGTACTGAATCAGTGTCACGGCCCTCTGACATTTTTATGGTTTTTAACAAAGGAGTTCATTTGTATGAGAGAGTAGGCCATTCATGGCTGAAGGAACATTATGCAGATCTGTTGCTTGGAATTAAGTGATGTAATTTGCTTACATCATCCAGTGTCTGTACTGTGATATCAGACAGTTTATGGAATAGATGGAGCGGTTAATATCTTGCAGAAAAGCTGTTCTGTTGCTAGTGTCACAGAAGTATTTGCCATTTGAAACCTGTAAAGGAATACAAGTTTTCACAGTCAGTGTGTAAATTATGCTCATTTCTTTTTTCCAATCATGGACATGCTGACTTTTTATTAAACATTTAGTTGAAGGTTTGTGCTTATCTGTAAATAAAAAGTGTCCCCGTCGGATGAAGCAATTGAGATTTCTGTTAGAGCAGAATAAATATGGTTAACATCTTTAAAAACTTGTGTGTCTGGTGGTGTATGTTGTCAAGGTACTTTAAGTCATTTCAGTAGCATCTGTACTGTGCCATCTCCGTGTACATCAAACATATTTCTGTTAATATGGTCATAAAAATATATCTTGGGGGCACTTCAGAACTTTCCTTTTGTTATTGTTGATTTTGTGTGTTGTGCCCATATCAGATTATTATAATGAAATAATATAACTGCTTTTCAGCTTAGACCACAGGCTTTTGAAGCACTTGAATCTCAGTAATAGTCTGTAAAGCTGCAAGGTATCATAGAGCTGAGCAGCTTCCGTGAGTGATTCTGCCAGTGTCACATTTGCATGATAAACCACAGCATCGCCGGGTCAAGTTTCTTTCACTTCCTTCTTGTGTCTTTATATTCTTTCTCTCCACGTTTTCTCTTATGAGCTTTCTCACAGCTGCTGCCTATCTGTGTGATAGGGTCTCCCCACATTTTCTCTTATGAGCTTTCTCACAGCTGCTCCCTATCTGTGTGGTAGGGTCTCCCCACATTTTCTCTTATGAGCTTTCTCGTATTTGCTCCCTGTCTCTGTGGTAGAGTCTTTCCGCTCCTAGTGGCTGATCAGTGATTTAATATTTAAATATTGAATACATTTCTATATCTTGGGTTCCTGTCTGTGTGTCTCCTCTTCTTTCTGATCTGAATAAGAGTGCTAAGCACATAGACCTGATGGTTAATACTTCTTTGTCTTTAGCGAATGCCTTGTTATTCCATTTTCTTTTCTGTTGTGATTCCTTTGAGAGACAACATGATTGTACTTGTAGATCCAAGTAATTTAATTTTACTGGCTAGATTGGTTGATTTGATTGTGTCTTATATACAAGAACCATGTTGGTTTCTTTTTTGTTTGTGTTTTTTGTTTTAAGTATAGTGAGAACAAGTCAAATGATCTCACTATTCTTTTAGTGACTACAGACTAGCTTCATAATGAGACACAATGCCTACATTGGCAGAAAACACAAGCTGCCTGAGTAGTGCTTTTTCCCCCCTCTCGTGTCCTGGCTTGAAGACAAAATATATTTTACAGAAACTGAGAAAGCTGACCTTGTAGTGATGAACACACCAGCACTTACTACATTGACTGCACAGAGTAAGATGGCTGCTGTAAAGTTAGTTCTGAAGTATGTAGGAGCACAGTCTTTCTTTGAAGGCTATATTAGATGTTCTTTTATTAAAATTTACGGTGGTTGTAATATCTTAATAGAGTGTGAAAGTAGCCTAATGTTGCTGAATGCAATGTAATATTTATCTGCTCCATTTCTTCTATACAAGGACAGAGTTGTTCATGGAACATTTGATCTAACAACAGATCACATCCACAAGTAATTGTATACAGCTTCATGAATCAGAAGTAAGAAAATGGTGGATTTGGTTCATGATACGTATATTCTCTCGCAGAATTTCAAATTGAAATATACAGACTGATTAAGTTAAAAATGAGATAATCCTTTGAATTTAAGCTTGGACCAAGCAACAGGCTTTGGTCTGTTTTAAACCAAAATGCTACAGATTAAATGATCACAAGATTGTGCCAATGGGCTCAACCCAATGCATGTGCCTAAATGATCCCAACTCCTTAGCATGTACTACATACCTACACTGCATGTAGGGACATCAGAGCAATGGCATGGCCCGGAGAGAGAAGCATGGAGGAGAAACTCTTAGGGTTCCTATGAGGACCTGCTGGAGTCGGGATTCATGATGGCAGCCGAGCTCCTTTATAAGGCTAAGCATACGAAACTGAACACAGAGGAATGCCACCTCGTGAATTTGTGCTGAGAGAAGTGGCAAAGAGCTTTTTGTGCTGGGACAGTGATAAGTGGTTTGAGGGAAACCTGAGTAGAATCATGTATCATCATCCCATGTCTTGCCCAGATACATAGTAAAGATGAGACCAAAGACAAGGTATTCAAGATGGTTGTCAAGTGACACATAGCTTCAATTTTTAAATTAATGTATAATAAATTTAGGTAACTTTGTTATGGTCCACCTGCAGGAAATAAAAATATGAATGGATCAAATTTTTGATCAATCTTCTTTAATTGGCCCATTCACAATGTATAAATGTACAGTGTTACAGATTGGCAAATCCAGCTCAGATCTGTCTTCACCAATACAGGTGTGTGCTGTACATCTTACATCCTTCCCATGCTGCTAAATGTTACATATGCCCTGCATTTCCTGTCTTCGGCAAATGTTTCAATCTCATCAAGGTATGTTATGCTCACTGAACTGTCCTCTTTAGAGTTTTCACGTGGTCGACCTCTTTTTCTTTATCTTTGTGTTCCACTTGATAGCTTGTTTGAGGATCCTCTGATTGTTTCTTTTCGTCACATGAGTGACATATGTCCATCTTCTTTTTCTGATCACCCATGAGACAGGTTGTTCAGTTATCTCTGCTTTGTTCTTGAATTCATTCTCTTTATACAGTGTGTTTTCCTTAGGCATTTATTCTCAAGGGTCTAATTTCTTGTCTGTTTCTTTAGTTGTTATCCAGCTTTTGCATGCATAAATGAGGGTGGATATTACATTTGAATTGAATAATCTTATCTTGGTTTTTGTGCTTGTAACTTTTGAATTCCATATTTATCAAGATTCTTGAAGGACAATGCTGTTTCTACAATTCTAACTTCCTTGCTGGTGTCACCATCTTGGCCTATGTAGCTCCCGAGATATGCTGAATAGTTTACTTCTTCAACGGCTGTTCCTTCTATGTATATTTGCTGTTCATACTCTTTCCATAATCCATCAAAATGCCAAAATTCAAACAAGAACAAAAAAGATTTAGAGAACGGTGGTTAGAAAATTAGTTGTTGGTAAAATGGATATGTGATGCCTGTCGTAGACGAGCCTTGCAGGTATTACAGGTGCAACACTTTATTATTTAGGTACGTAGGGAACTTCAAGAGGAGGTTCCATGTCTTATTTTATTGTGTGTGTGTGTGATTCTATGTAGCTGACAATTTCACATTATCTTCTGTGTGTTTACCAAGAAGACTGCAGAAAAAACAATGCTTTTCTCATTCTTTCACTTGGCAACACAATTGCAATAATTTATATCAGATACTCGGGTATTAACTCCTTAGCAACCTCTTCTGATGACACAACCTAGGGATTATCTGACCAGCAGTGCATTGAATCTTAGAACACCTGGAACTTGACACATTTTGAGAGAACACGTGTAGTGCTGACTTAATTTCATGTAATCCTGAAAAACGCTTGAGATTCACAACCATATTTAGGTTGTCAGAGAGGACAAAAATCAGGAGTTACAGACTGCAGGAGTTGTGACAGGAAATGAGAACACAACAGATTTTTAAGTAGTTGAGATCCTGTTTCTACTCATCACATGACCGACATATGTCACAGAATTCATGAGAATTGAATACTTTATTACTCATCTACAAATCTTTCTTCAACTTTCCAAGGAACTCTTTCCCTGTGTATTGTCACTATACTGACGCTTCCGGTTTTCCCGATGCGTGCGGGAATGGGCAGTATACTGACGATTTGTTTCATTTAAAACAACCGGTGTAACATTTAGATTGTACATATTTCGTCCGCGATTCCGGAGACACTTTCAAAATGGCGAATGCGTGCCTAGTTACGAGCGATGCCGAGCGAGAATACGGACGAGAAGCATGGAAATTTTTCAATTTTTGACGATGTAGATAGGGGTATGGACATAGCCTATGGCCACCCCGCTGCTCTTGAATGTTTTCTAAGTAGATTTAGACATATTTAGACGACTGGAGAAGTAGTTAGGAGGTTATTTCATACATTCAGTAAGCGAAAATGCCATACGGAGTCACAATACGAGATCGATAAGTAGATCTACACATCTTAGATGGTAAATAGGGGTAAGAAGCGCGAATCTAGATCTAGCCGATGGTGAGCTGGCCACAATCAGTGTCTAAAAACATCACATTACTTCTTTTTTCCTAAAAAACTCTGCATTTATGAAATTTTCATTCATTTAGCTACACTTTGATACATATTACGTATACGGAAGTACATGGAAACACTGTTTTTCATTCCATTTTACACCTAGACCCCCTTACAGACAAGACCCGCGTTTTTACTCCCGCACTCCAGAAAACGTCCGTGTTTCTTCCTCCAGCATGGAAAGAGTTGGCTCGTTGCTGCAGATAAAGATCACTTCTGTTCCTAATCTCTCTCCAGTTGGTGACACACATTTCTTTTACATCCTCTTCTATGTTGTCTTTCCATCTGTCTTGGTCTAGCTTCTCTCATTTCTTATCTACGCATAAAAGAGATAACGACTGCGGATAAACTGATTCTAATAATACAGGTAGATAGAGGTGTATGGCACAGTTTTACAAAGCGATAGAGGAAATGAAAAAACAAAATGGAAAAACATCTTAATTCGGAGTGAGCCATTTTCAAGGATTACATACAAAAGCAAATGCAGCATAAAAGAAGACACATGGAGAACTTAGTTTTGTGGCATCCCACCTTGTACACAATACAACAGAATGCGCCCTAAAGATACCCGAGGGCCTGCTAGTTGGCTACGTTGATAGTACGCTGTTCTCTCGTGGCTAGACGGCTGCTCGTCCTACCGGAGTCCGTGTTCGAATCCCAGGTATTCTCATTTGATTTTTCTTTCTCTCACGTCTCACTAAAGTGCTTTGTCTATGATTTTTTCGAGTTCTAATCCTACAAAACTGTGTTCTCTTACTTTACCGTACCAAAGCCTCGTAGTTTCTATTTATAATAGTTTCTTAGAGACAAGCCTGGGAGACCACAAGGGAAAACAAATCGGATTAGCGGCGGTAACATTTAATTTTATTTTGATATTAGTTTCATCTTTACCTGTGATCATCTCTTCTGTGCTTGTCTGGTTAGTTTCTACTCTCTTTCCGCGCTCCAGTTATTCGAGATCTCTCACACCATGCCTTTTCTGAATCGGGTCACCAAATCTCTTTAAATCATTCATAACTGTCTCTTTCAGTCCTTTGCCACATCTCCTTTCCCGTACCGCCACTGACCTCGCTTTAGCTACGTACTCTTATACGCGCTTCACCTTTCTTAACACCTGTCTTCAGCTGAAGGTCATTCCCAAAGGTTTCACAGTTTACACCTGTCTTGGGCACTCTCCACCCCAGTATTCGTCAGCGTCTGTGCTATCGAAACCAAATGCGCTGTATTGTCGAGGGGCACACTAAACTCCTCTCGGATCTTGATAATCAGATGGCTCAACTTTCTGTCCTACTCCACTAAATCACGTATGATAGTTATCTCATCTATCGCCTGATCAGAGAGATTAGTCGCTCCACGAATAGACTTGCAACTTTCCAGCCTCAAAAAGCAGAAACTTTCTGCTAACCGTCCCACTCCAGCCTCTCCCCGACCTACTAAGGTTGTCTGCATCCCTCCTGATATTCCAATGTCGGCTGATGAATTGTCTGTCTTGGGTAAAGGTTTACAGTTTGTTCCCCTCCGTCCAGCTGTTGACCAGTTCTCACTTTTTTCGGGTTTTCCATCGTAGACTGCGCTTGAAATTCCATTTCCATGACGCAGCCCAGCCTTCATTATCCCAATCTGCTTCTGATGATGACCATTTCTCTCGCTTCTCGAAACAGCCATCCAAATGGATACCATCTGCAGGAGCGTCTCGTTCACTAGACCTATACATTGATCACACCCTTCATGAAATCCGCAAGCTTCGCCTTCCCCGTGTACGACACTCTAACCTGACCCTCGGGGAGCATCGCGCACTTTCTCAACTCCAGCACAGACGAGACATCGTGATCAAGAGTGCAGACAAGGGAGGGGGCCATTGTTTGTTGGAAGAAAGATTTATACATCCAAGAGCCAACTGTGCAACACAACATTCTATGCCTCTCGCCCTCAAGATCCGACTCCAGCTAACAATCACCAGGCTCGTGGCACGATCAACGAACTCATTCGTGAGACTGATCTTTCTCACAATGCTACATATCTTCGTATTCATGACAGCTGTTTAGACAAGCCATCCTTTTATCTACTTCCCAGGATACATAAACCAGGGAGGTCATAGTTTCAGATTGTTCCTGCCCTACAGAACAAATCTCTGACTTTCTGTATAGTATCTTTCAACCGCGTGTTATTAGTCTGCCTACTTATCTGAAGGACACTAATCATGCTCTCGCTGCTTTTGAGACCCTCACATTCCTACCTGGCCACACTTACCGAATCTTCACTCTTGATATAGTGTCCTTGTATACATCCACCCCCCATGATCAAGGACTTCAGACTATCGAGTTCTTTCTGAACAAAAGACACCACCCCCTCTATTCCTGCGTCTACTATTCTACGCCTTACACGACTTGTTCTCGAACTCAACTCGTTTGAATTCAGTGGCTTGTAATTCGACCAGATTAGTGTCGTGGCCATGGGGACCAAATGGGCCCCAGCTGCACGTGTCTGTTCACGGGCCATTTCGAACACTGGAATCCTATAGAGGTCCTTTTCAAGCCTTCTATAGACGCTACAAAGATAATGGCATTGGGGTCACATTTATGCTAGAGGAAGACCTTGACAACTTCATTAGTTTCGCTAAGAAGTTCAGTCCTGTCATTTATTTCACCTCCCATGTCTCTACAACGTTGGCTAACTTTCTCGACATTGCCATCACTATCGATCCTACCGGACTTACTACTTCTGCTATAAACATACAGAATATGACAGCTATCTTTTGTACTCTTCCTCCCACCCCAGATCAGTAAGGTCTCTATTGCCTTCTCCCAGCTTCTTAGGTTGCGACGTTTGTGTGCTGAGGATGGCGATTTCCATGATCAAGCTGATATGATGTTAGATTTCTTCCGCCAACGTGGTTATCCAGAACGTGTTCTCACGTCGTCTTAGAACCGCAACAGGCCCTCCTAAACCGCCCTGTAGCTCGGACAGAGTCGAACTAGTACTCACGCACCACCCTCATAGTTTGGCAGTTAAGAACATACTGTTTCGCCATCTCCATCTCCTCCAGACCGAGCCTGACACACGTGAACTCTTTGGGGAACCCTCTTTGGTGGCCTACAGACGGGACAAAAACCTTAGGGACCTATTAGACAGAAGTCGCCTAAAGACGGAGGACTCTTTTTTTTATGGTACCAGACATTGCAGACGTCGTAGATGCAACACTTGCCCGTTTGTTATTGAGGCTAGCCAGACCTCCTTCCCTAAGTCCACGTTATCAGTTCAGGAGGGCTTCACCTGCACATCACGCAATGTCGTTTATGTCATTATGTGCAAACGTTGCGATATGAAGTATATAGAAGAGACCAATTTACGCTTAGGAGACCGTTTTTGTCAACGTCTTGCCGATATTTCCATGAGGGCATGGACTCCTGTGGCAAAACACTTTTGACAAAGAAACCACAGGGGAAAACGTGACATCTCTGCAATCCGCTCCTGTTCTGATGTACGATCTCGGAGGGCGCTAGAACAGCACCTTATTTTCCAGGCCGGCTGTCTACACCCAGCGGGAATGAACAATATATTTATCTTTAACCTTCATTAGATTTCCAATTTTCTGCTATGTATACTCTACTTTCTTGTCGTCGTTCCCTTCCCCCCCCCCCCCCCCCCCCCCAAGGCATTTCACTACATTTCTTCATTCACCAGTTTCACATTATCTCCCAGCTTCCCTTCTTTACCGCCACCCCCACCTTCTCTAGCGGCCTAGAGGTATTTATTGCCTCCTGATCTATTTCCCGAGCCCCCAGACACAGGTCTTCTAGTGTAAAATAAAACCACAGGATGTGGCCCATTTCAAAAAGTTTGTGAATGTAGTACCTCAGTTCTACCACATTCAGATGCTGACACTGAGTGTTGAACTGCATTAATCTGGTCGTATCAAAGCTGAGAAATATAATTAACATACATCCTCATACTGCTGTTTTAATGCTCAGATTTGGCTTGTAAAAAGAAAACATGAAAAATGCTGCAGTACCTGCCTCCCCTCGAAGTTTTAAAAGATACATTAACTATGGCAACATATTCCCAACAACAACAACAACAACAACAACAACAAAAATGTTCAAGAGATGAAGCCAGTACATCATATTGTCAACCAGTTCCTTCAAACACTGAAGGTATTGATGATCATCTTCGTCTTTTGTGTGAAAATATCAAGTAATTTGTAGCATAATAGTTTTACCTTGGTTTAATTTCCCGTTAATTTTCATTTACACGATTAAAAAAATAAGTCCTGGATATTTTTATTTCTTTGGATAACTGACTTTTTAAAAAAAAATCTAGATATATTTTGGAGCGTTTATAGATAGTTCTTGAACAAAACAGTAGGCACCACTTGTTCTGATTACATCAGCATGTACTATGCTAAAGTTGTTTTTTTTTAATGTTCTAGAAAACATTAGTGTTAGTGCCCATGTTTTCCTTATTCTGGTCGGCTCCGCTAGATGTGATGTGGTCAGTATCCTTGTCCTCTCCGCTAGGTGTGATGTGGTCAGTATCCTTGTCCTCTTCGCTAGATGTGATGTGATCAGTATCCTTGTAGGCTCCGCTAGATGTGATGTGATCAGTATCCTTATAGGCTCCGCTAGATGTGATGTGGTCAGTATCCTTGTCCTCTCCGCTAGGTGTGATGTGGTCAGTATCCTTGTCCTCTCCGCTAGATGTGATGTGGTCAGTATCCTTGTCCTCTCCGCTAGATGTGATGTGGTCAGCATCCTTGTCCTCTCCGCTAGATGTGATGTTGTCAGCATCTTTGTTCTCTCCGCTAGTTGTGATGTGGTCAGCATCCTTGTCCTCTTCGCTAGATGTGATGTTGTCAGCATCCTTGTCCTCTCCGCTAGATGTGATGTGGTCAGCATCCTTGTCCTCTTCGCTAGATGTGATGTGGTCAGCATCCTTGTCCTCTTCGCTAGATGTGATGTGGTCAGCATCCTTGTCCTCTCCGCTAGATGTGATGTGGTCAGCATCCTTGTCCTCTCCGCTAGATGTGATGTGGTCAGCATCCTTGTCCTCTTCGCTAGATGTGATGTTGTCAGCATCCTTGTCCTCTCCGCTAGATGTGATGTTGTCAGCATCTTTGTTCTCTCCGCTAGATGTGATGTGGTCAATATCCTTGTCCTCTCCGCTAGTTGTGATGTGGTCAGTATCCTGGTTGTCTTTCCTGTCCCAGCTCTTCGAGTCAAAGACTCGTTTCCACAGTCAAGTGGTTGGATTTTAACAACCGTTCTTCGCCGTGAGCGACGAATGCACAAACATTTTTTGTCACTCCAGCCAGGGTAACTCCTGCGAGGCTTGTAAAAATGATCAAGAAACTCTAGGGACTCCGAGAGGAATTTTTGGCACAGCAGAACCATTTCCCCCTACACGCTCACAAACTTACACTCAAATTCTTGTACTATTCGTTAGCTATTTTGATTTCGTTCACTGCGAACACTTCTTGAATCTCCCCCATGCAGGAACAGTTGGTCACCGAAGCGATGCAACATCTGAACCCTTTCTTCTCACTCGAGGCTCTCACAGAGACTGAAGCATATAAGGAAACTAATCAAAGCCGTCAGGGAGGGTACTGTTATAGATATGGCCTGAGGAGATGTAAGTTAGAGGGCTAGAAAATCACTTTAAAGTCGAGAAAGAGGGCAGATCAACAGAAACAAATGCGTCAAAAGTAAATCAACGGATTTGATCGGGAATTCCAAGAACTCTTCTTACATCCTTCCAGTGTTGTTAAACGTCACATAGGGCTTGCGTGGTAGTTCGCCAGGTTTTACTGTTTTCAGCGAGCTTTTCAACCTCATCAAAGGATGTTATGCCCACTAAACTGGCCTCTTTTAACAATGTCCTCTTTAGAGTTTCACGTGGTCGACCTCTTTTTCTTCGGCCTGATGTGTTCCAGTTGATAGCTTGTCTTCAAATACTATGACTGTTTCTTCTCATCACGTGACCGACATATGCCCATCTCTTTTTTCTAATCACCCATGAGACAAATTGTTCGCTCAGTTGCCTTACGATGGAGAAAAACGATAGTCGCACTCATTCGCACAGAATGGATTATGCGTGTTATCAATAAGTAGTTCGGAATAACATTTCCACTTGTGTGTTATCTTTCGTAAAGGATGCAGTCATCGTCCTTTTTTGATGATGTAATTCTCCACATTTGTTCTGCGACATGCGTTCTTTCTAAACAGGAAGTGAAACTTTTCGAACTTTCTTCCATCCGGAAACGTCAAGTGATCTCAACTGACTTCACGCCCTTGTTTCAAAACAAACCTCTAGCAGAGCGAATTTAACGCGCCAGAGTTTTAACATCATTAAGTCTGATTCTTCACCTGATTGTGAGTTTTAGTACATTTTTGTAGGACCAGTCATCTGCGCTGAATATTATATGCATATTCATCGAGAATTCTTAACATGGCTACAATCATCACCCGTCCTAAGAAACTTACTTGTTGTCTTTATTTTCAATTTTTCAGTGGTTTCTTCGGTATTTAGTCAAGCGCAATGAATTATTACCACGTCACACCTTTTTTGTATTCACACTGACTGCTTTTATCATCAATATTTTCCTTGTGCTACAAGATATATTTAATAGGAGAGTAGATGTTTGTAAACTGGCTGAGTATCATTCTGCACTGCAGACGAGTCCGAAGGTGCTCCAGACTATTTTAAATATCTGTTAGCGCCAAGTAGATGATGACACCTGCTTTGTGTGGCTTTATAAAAGTTGGAAACGCAAGGAATCTTGCGCAGCAGATATTGTTTTCTCTTTCCGTGGCCGATTATGTACATCCAATATTAGTGGAGTCAGCCATGAAAAGAGCTTTTCAGCAAGATAATGCTTGGACAAAACCACAACAGTTCATATCTGTCTGCTTATAAAGCGTCTTCTTAGATTAAAAAGTGCCAACCCTTAACAACTCGCTCTCATGTAGCTTGGCCTTATTTTTGCTACCGAAGTAGAGAATTCAAAGTACTAGTGAGGCGGGAAAACTGAACAAGTACATCTCTAAAACAATGGTTCCCCAACAAATCACTTTCTGACCTTGGTAACTATTCTCCTTCTAGTGGCCACCTGACCAGGAAGAATGGAGTGTTTGCCTCCAGAATGCCAAGCACCTACCTGTGACAACGTCAAACAAGGACCTACCTCGGATAACTTCAGACAAGACTTAAATGTCAAAACCATCAATGCCAAACTTGAGTCCGTCTGGGACATGTTTCCAGATAAAGGTAACTCTAAAGTGGTTTTTTTTTTTCCTTCTTTTTTTTCGTGCTTGGGTTACTTTATGTACTGTCTTACTAAGTGCCGTGTGGCGTAGGCGATCATTTCTCTCCACAATCCCCTGTCTTTTGCGTTGATTATGAGATCCGCCTGTGACTTTCTTCCTAGCCACACTAACACCTCATCCAATAACTTCTCTCTCTCTCTCTCTCTTTCTTCTTCTGTCTTTTCATCCCTCAATTTATCCACTTGCCACAGTGTGTTCCAGTTTTCCTCTTCTCAAGAAATGTCCTATAAATCTCGCTTGTCTGCCTCTGATCTTTGCTATAATTTGCTTTTTTTTTTTTTTAACTCCAGCCTCTCTTAAGACTTCTTCATTGGTGTTCTTGGCTGTCCATGATACCTTCAACGTCCTTCTTATAAACCACATTTCCATGACCTCCATTTCTCGTTGTACTCTCTTATTCATGGACCATGCTTCACATCCATAAAACAAAATTGGCTCGATGTAGCATTTAAGTACTCGGAATCTTGTTTCCGTTGATGTGGATCTGTTGCACAAGATATGTCTCGTTAACTTTATGTACTACAAACATGAAAGCGATCTAGACCACAAGAAACACACTCAAGACATAAACACAACGCGCAATCACAAACAAAAACA
This sequence comes from Achatina immaculata, assembly GCA_009760885.1. Classification (NCBI taxonomy): domain Eukaryota; kingdom Metazoa; phylum Mollusca; class Gastropoda; order Stylommatophora; family Achatinidae; genus Lissachatina; species Lissachatina immaculata. The sequence goes on along the minus strand of CM019705.1, from coordinate 26,955,775 downwards.
AACAAACAAAAAACGAGACACTCACGCAGGAACACACGTAAGAAGTAAACAAATCGTCTGTGACTTGATTATCATCATTTTCTCAGAACATGAAACAGTGATACAAGCTTTGATTCTAATATTTTGGAAACACATATTTTGTTTCATGCTCCACAATGCACGTGATTCAGCATTTCCACTAGCATTTAGCGTTTCCACACGATTTTCGCTAAAATGTGATTGTGTTCCAAACTTCATTGCTAGGCTCAACGTGAGTTAATTTAATGGAGATTTCTTCTATATCCAAAATCCAACTATGTTAATATAGGTTTACCATCATATATTCTTAGTTCCACAGGCTGCTGCTATAGAGAGTAAAACAAATGCATTTGATAGGACCAGCAAATTTTGGGGACCGGCAAAAATAGGGAAAAGTATATAGAATGAACTGGAAAAAAATAACATGAAAATAATAATTAAAAAACCCTCATATTTCCATTTATTATTGACCATTCTTACTCGTAGGTCGGCCCAACATTATCTTGGGAAATGGATTCAAAATGAACCGATTTCTTTCTTTTCTGGACCCACTGAAAACAAAAAAAAGTTTTGCTGGTACAGAAAGCTAAATATTATAACGCAGCAACAGACTGTATTCCAGTAAGTTATATTAAACAATTAACAATATTTGCAAGATTTGCTAATAGAGACTCTAGTGATGTCAGTAAACATGCGTATCTTCTTGGTTTTATTCCTGTAGAAGCTGCTATAGGCTCAGTGTTTACTGAATGTATCCTTAGAAAGTTGTCAGACATGAATATTCCAGTAGCAAGCGTGCCTGGCCATGGTAGGACAGTAGATCAGATATGTTCAACGGCTTGAACCCGAGATCTTTCACAAATCTCTTGTTGTTCTTGACTTAACGGTTAGTAATACGGCAATGTCATCCAGAGAAGAAGTTGCGTGCTTTTGAAACAGTTCAGAAATTGTGTTTTTCTCAGAGTAAAAACGCTGCTTTTGAGAATGCGTCAGTCAGTCATTTGCATGTCCCTTGCGGAACTTTGTCTACATCTCTCATGTAGGCCTCTAGGTTGTAAGCAAGATGCCCTGGTACTGATGCATCCATTTGGAGATTATCAACATCTTGCAGCCATCTTCGCTTTGCTGTTCCTCTCTTTCTTTTTCCCGTTATGTACCCTTCCAAGACTGTCTTCTCTAAATTCTCATGACGTTTAATGTGTCCAAAATATTTAAGTTTTCTATTTTTAATCCTCTTTACTAGCCAACTTTCTTCAATAGTAAGTTCTTGTAGTATATACATATTTGTCGTTTTTTGAGAACGCTAATAAAAACTTATTACAGCTCTAATGCTGTAGTCACTAAGTACCAGCCACTGTGAATCTAGAATCGAAGCCATTCGTCCTTTAAGATATTCTACTGAGGAATTTTATGGTGTTTTCATAGAAATTGCTGATGGTGAGTCAGTGGACGAAATGGTAAGACGCGAAGCTGAAACACTTGTTGTCAGAATCAGAGGTTTTACATTTTTATGGTGTCTTATTATATGGCGCTATGTTTTATGTGAAATTAATGTTGCTAGTAAATTTATTTACGCACAACAATGACCGATACTCGACTGGCAGGACTAGCCATAACTTCATTTGATCATGAAATTGGTAAAAAAAAAAAAAAATAGACTATACTGACCTCTTTCTAGTTTTGTGAATATGAAAGTCAGAACCGTTCTTTCCCATTGGAACAACTGTGTGAAGAACGCACTTGTCTAAACACAGTCTTTGTGAGACAGGGAACTTAGATCTGTTTGCTTAAAAACTCTGACCTACTTCTGTAGCCCAGGAACCTGTAGCAGTCAAAACTATTTGTAATTGTTATTTTTGTAAAATGTAATGTCAGGTTGGTGGATGGATGGAGACACGGAGATCCGCCGGCGGGGATGAGGGAAGCCTGATGTGAAACCAGTGAATCCAGGACGTGACAAGACTATGGATCTCTACAATAATGACTGTCACAGTGAGATAAACAAAATAGAGCCAGCAGACTATAGATGGCGAATGGATATTATTGAAACACTCATTGGACTCCTCATCCTAAAGTCTCTGTGGAACTGTCTCAAAGGAGAAGGGGCTTAAGCACAGCAACCAGAGGCTGGAAAACAATGTTTTGGCCAGACCAGCCTACACCACTGTCCTCATGGAAGCCCGAACAAGACCGCAGTCTGCCCTAGCAAGGAAAGGTGCTGAAGTCGGAGGTACCCACCCAAAAGGCGCATCGCAAAAATCAGGCACCATGCATTATCGCTAAATAGCTAAGAAGAAGAGGAAGAAAAAGAAGAAGAAGTAGTTTTCTTTTTAAACGTTGGATATTTAATTGAAACAAGAGAAGTATAGAAAAAGAAGGTGAACACATGTGTGCTAAAAACTAAAACATATAGAAACCATTGTTTGTGGCTTAAAAAGCTCTTCGCCGTACATGTGATGAGCATTATGATAATATATCTACATTCATTTTGTTCGATTCTATCTCATTTTGTAATAAATGTATAGTTTATCTTGCGTTTTTGTTAAAATTAATGTATAAACTGTTGTTTAAAATTAGTGGTCAGACATAATGAAGCTTAATTAATATAATCGGTTTAAAAATATTAAGTGTTATTATGAGAATTAGGTTGGGCGGCAAGGTATGCAGGGGAGCAAAATCCCTGTCTGTAGCCTGTTAAAATGACTGAAGAAAGAATGAAAATGCTCAGGGTGTGGGTGGGGGGGGGGGTCTAACTGCACAAAACATTGCCACTGTATGTGATTGAACAAGTAAAGAGAAACGCCTGAAAGTTCTCTGCAACTCAATTCAGTGAAGTTATCCTTCGTGATTTAGTAATTTACGCTGCATATTCCGACTTTAAACAAAAACACAAAAAAATGATATAAGAATAATGAATTTTCTTTGCTGTGGCGTAATGTAGTTTTAGCGGAGCCAATTCAAGAACAGCGCAGAGATAAGGCAGATGAGAGAACAACGCAGAGATAAGGCAGATGAGAGAACAACGCAGAGATAAGGCAGATGAGAGAACAACGCAGAGATAAGGCAGATGAGAGAACAACGCAGAGATAAGGCAGATGAGAGAACAACGCAGAGATAAGGCAGATGAGAGAACAACGCAGAGATAAGGCAGATGAGAGAACAACGCAGAGATAAGGCAGATGAGAGAACAACGCAGAGATAAGGCAGATGAGAGAACAACGCAGAGATAAGGCAGATGAGAGAACAACGCAGAGATAAGGCAGATGAGAGAACAACGCAGAGATAAGGCAGATGAGAGAACAACGCAGAGATAAGGCAGATGAGAGAACAACGCAGAGATAAGGCAGATGAGAGAACAACGCAGAGATAAGGCAGATGAGAGAACAACGCAGAGATAAGGCAGATGAGAGAACAAGGCAGAGATAAGGCAGATGAGAGAACAACGCATAGATAAGGCAGATGAGAGAACAAGGCAGAGATAAGGCAGATGAGAGAACAACGCATAGATAAGGCAGATGAGAGAACAAGGCAGAGATAAGGCAGATGAACAAACAACAACCTGTCTCATGGGTGATCAGAAAAAAAGATGGGGCATATATCTATGACGTGATGAGAAGAAACAGTCAAGAGAATCCCAGAAACAAGCTATCAGGTGGAACACAGCAGGTCAGAGAAAAAGAGGTCGACCACGTGAAACTCTAAAGAGGACATTGGTAAGAGAGGCCAAATTCATTCATTCATTCATTTGCATGTCCCTTGCGGAACTTTGCCTCCCAAACAGCGCTCCTGTAGGCCTCTCGGTTGTGAGCAAGATGGCCTGCTGCTGTTGCATCCATTTCCAGATCGTCAACGATGTCTTGCAGCCATCTTCGTCTTGGTCTTCCTCTTTTTCTTTTTCCCATTATGTGACAGATATATTATTTCCCTCCTTGATGAGGTTGAAAAGGCTGAAGAGAGGAAAACGTGGCAGATTACCATACAAGCCCTATGTGACTTTTAAAGGCGCGAGAAGGATGTAACATGTAAATATAGTTTTAGAATCTCAGGTAAAGAAGAGATAAAAATGATAGCTTTTTGCACAATCTTGCTAATTACATGCCTGATTTCTGAAGAAACGATTTCATATGACAGTTTAAGTGTGAAAATAATTCACATTCTTGGGGTTCGAGTATACAGAGAAAGTAAACAAAATTCACAAAGACGTGATCACGACAATGATATCTTAAATTACTAATTATCACAAATATTTAAATGACTGTTAGAAAAGTTCAAAATTCAGACTCCGGCTTCACTGCAATCGGGACAAACCTATATATGCTCCGCCGCATGCCGCAGCATCCATCCAAGAGTGTGTTTGCTGATAGTTCTTGTCAAATGTTGGTTGTTTACGATGCGTTTTCTGCCACGCAAAACAAATTGCTGCCCTTTGGAAGTTTCAAAATGTGAAACTGCTGCATAAACTAAATACAGTTCTCTGATCATCTGCGAGCAAGAGACATGGCGGCTTCGTGTAATATTATTTATTTATTGTGTGGACTTGTGTGATTTTTGTTTGGTAGCGAAAGAGTTACTTCATTTTTTGTTTCTAGTACTTAGAAGTGGGGAGCTTTTGATGATTCAGATGATCTTAGCGATTATGATGATGACTGCATCTTTTATCCTCGTGGCTTCAAAAAAAAAAAAAAAATGGACGGGACAATGCTCGTCCAACCAGACAATGGCTGATTCGACAGGTTTTAAACCTCTGGCATTGTTTCACAACAGAGGCCATTGTCTTCTACACCGGCAACGACTCAAGGACAAGCCTCACAAACCGGGAGACCAAATTACTGTCAGAGAAGTGCTCATCCTTGTTTCGAGCTTGCGGTGTTCAGAAAGGTGACGTTGTGTGCAACTTACTGTCCAACAGCATGGAGAGGGAGATAACCACATTCGGAATCTTACTTGCAGGTAAATAGATGCACAGCTGTTACTCGATTTACGTGAAAATCGATTTGAGCAAGTTCTTAATAACATAAATGTTATATAAAGCCATGGTTTTCTGTGGGTTGATGTAGAGTTTTTCGAGGCTGTATCGAGTAGGGCCGTATCTCAAAACTATCAAGATGATATTCAAGGTTTGTTTGCGCAAAAGCATAAAAGTGCCTGTACGAACGATGTTCTGTAGGGACAGTTATCCTTTGACAAAACTTCATCAGTATCTCGTGCTGTGTCGCCTTACATGCTTGGCTGCAACAGTCCCCAGGTTGTTTTCTCAGTGCACTTTGTCAAACTATTAGTCTGAATCTTAAATCGTTTAGTCCTGAAATGTATCTTTATCATTTTCTTGCTTTTTCTCTTTCAACTTTTCTCTCAACTATACTCTTTTTTATTGTGATATTATATTCGATTTGATAGAGATATTTTAGCTGTCTTGTTCTTGTGGTTTTCTTTATTTATCTCATCAATTTCAAATGATTTGGTACTTTCTTATTTGTTTCATTTTTCTGTCCACGAAATTCGTTCTGTTTCTCTGTTTAAAAAAAAATGTTGGACACCAGCAACTGCTGCTCACAGGTTCAAGTAGTTCCCGACTTACGACGTACTCGACTTACGACGACCTGCAGTTAACGAAAAATGTCAACAAGGTCGTGTCCCTATAGCCCAAAAGGCATAAAATGTCACAGTTGACTGCTAAAAGTGGGCTTGAGAATCCACTCAGGAAAAAGAAATTATTTGATTGTCCGCGTCTAAAGAGAGAAGCGAAAGATAAATTTCGAAGGTCCTGACTTTAAGGGGAAAGACTTTTGATGAAGAAAGGAAGGCTTCAGAGTAGATTTTAAAATATTTTTGTGGATCTCCCACAAAACCTCTTACCGCCTCTCCAGGGAACCCTAAAGACCTCTCGCGACCACCGTCCAGAATCTCTCACGAAATCCCTTGTCTTGTCTTCTATTTCTCTGTAACTGTGAGCTGGTGTTCTTTGCAGTCGAAGCTGTGAAGATGTTGAGGCGCAACATCGTATCTGCGTGGGAGCGGGTTATGGCAGCTACTTTCAGTCGCGGAGTGCACCTAAAAAAGCAGAAAGGGGGGGGGGTGTGCAATACTTATTTCCCAGACTCCACAAATAGGCCTGTTACTGGGGGTACCAACGGAGAGGTGGGACAGGGTCTTGATCAATAACGATTCGCCAGTCTATGGGTCTCTGATTGCCAAAAAACGAACAGCGGCTTTGGCCCCAAGAAAACTATTACGATATCTCACCGAATCCTGACATTTCAGTTTAACCTGGGATTAGAAATCTTGGTTAAACAACCACGTGATAGTTATTTATATTCATGTCACGTGATGGTTAGCTATATTAATGTATTTTCTTTATTAAATTTTGTTTTCTTAATTTGCTTTAAACTTAATTACTTTGTGTTATGTTGTTATGTTATGTTATGTTATGTTATGTTATTCTCCATGTGTCACCCCGTATGCGGAGGTGATCAGATAGACAGAAAGTGGCCAACATTAATGTTTTGAACATCAGGTGGTGTAGTCTTGCTGGGCAGCAACATCACCGAGAGGAACCCAAATTTCTGGGACCCGATTCGCCAATCCAAGGCCAAACACATCGTCGTGGACCCGTCCAAAGACTCGCCGGCCTGGGGGATGGTTTGTATACGTTTCTGTTTACTTCCACATCCATAGAGACCCGTGTGTGTGTGTGTGTGAAGAAAATGATGATGATGAAGAAGAAGAAACTTAACAAGATTAAGATACGATAAAGAGAATGAATATGATAATTAGGAGGGAAAGGAAAAGAATGATGATGATGATGATGATGACGATGGTGGTGGTGCTGATGGTGGTGGTGGAGGTGGTGGTGGTGGAGGTAGTGGTGATGGTGGTGGTGGAGGTGGTGATGATGTAGATGGTGGTGATGGTGGTGGTGGTGGTGGTGGTGATAAGGTCCAGAATGAATGTAGTGATGATGAAGAAGAAGAAGAGGCTAATGATGATAATAAAGAAGAGAAAAAAAAATATGATGATTAAAATGAATAAATAGCTGAATGAAAGAGATGATGATGAGATGGAGGAGGTGGAGGAGAAAAAAATAAGCATAAGAAAAGAGATTATTGTTATTATTATTATTATTGACATGATTTTCTCACAAAATTTCGTGAAATATCGCTCCCGATTCACGTAGACCTCATGTCCTTGAACATCAAACTTACCATGTCAGATATTGGTCCCCGTTCAAAGTCCTTATCTAACGTTGTTGTCTGTATGCCAGTGTTTCTCAGCTCTTGTACATTGTAACTGAAAAAATTACAAACACTACAAGAGGTTTTTTATTTTTCATTTTTCACTTCAAAATTGAGTGCTGTTTCACTCATGCATCCATGCTCTTCGACAATGATTGACCATGTAACCACAACCCAGTAACCTGGGTTTTGTGATGGGGCAACAGATTCTCTCCCCTCGTTCACGTGTCTGTGACCAGCCTCTATATGGTGCTCCAGCCTGTGTTGTCGTGCTGTTCTTCTTGTTTTCTAGAATTCTTGGCCCGGTTGTCTTTAGTCGTCCTCTCTGTCTCTTTCCCAACTAGGAAAAATGGGGGAGGGGTGAGGTAAGATGGTGATGGTAGTGGTTTGGGGTGGGGGGAGTGGAGAGTCGGGGTTGTTGAAGATGGGGTAACATCCACGAGGGGCGTTCAGAAAGTAATGCACCACATCGTTTTTCTCAGGAGCTGTTTATTAAAAAAGCATGACATTTATACACGGTATACATGGATATGTCATGTAAACATCGGTATTATAGGGTGGATAGCATAGTACAGTCCAGTCCAATTTGGTGATTGCTTCCCGTGTTGCCAGACTTGTCTGAGGACGCGCATTGTCGTGAAGGAGAAGCAGGTCTGTTGGATTCTTGTGCGGCCGATCTCTGAGAAAACGTTGATTGAGTTTTTTCAATGTCTTAATGTAAGCTTGCGAATTGATTGTCACTCCTCTTGGCATAACATCCCCAAGAATCACACCTTCAGTGTCCCAAAAGACAGTGATCATGACCTTTCCAGCTGAAGGAGTTGTCTTGAGTTTCTTTTTTCGTGGTAATTGCGGATGATGCCACTCCAATGACTGTCTTTTTGTCTCGGGTTCAAAATGATGTGCCCAGGTTTCGTCACCTGTTACGATCTTAGCCAAAAAGTTCTCTCCCTCAGCATTGAAACACACTCCAACAATTCAGAAGAAATTGCTTTCCTTTGCAATCGATGTTCATTTGTCAGACTTTGAGGAACCCATCTTGCGCAAACCTTAGAAAATCCGAGAGTTTTTATAAATGCATTTGCACTACCACTGCTGACTAACAGCTTTAAGGCCAATTGTTGAGTAGTGATACGCCTATCAGCGCATTTCAACATTTCTGCCTTGGTGGCTGTGGCAGGACGTCCACAGCGCGGCCAATCATGCAACTCCTTATCTCTAGTTATTGATTCTTTGATTCTCTGAACCCAGCGACTGACTGTACTCCTGTCGACTGCTAAACTTCCATAAATATCACATAGACGCTTGTGAATGTTCACATCAGTTTTCTTCTTTACAACGAGAAATTCTATCACAACTCGCTGCTTATACCGCAAGTTGCTAACACGCTCCATTTCAAAGGTTAGGGCAGCCATATTCTTTGGCCAGCTGCGGTGAAATTTGGTTCACACAATCGGCACATGCCATATTTAAAGTGTGCACAATTTCATGCTTCTATCTTCATTATTAGCTGAAAACAAAAACGATGTGGTGCATTACTTTCTGAACGCCCCTCGTAGTATCACGTAGTACCTAACATCTGAACCCCGTCATAGCTCTTGACATCTGATGCCTTCTGCTGCCCGTCGTATGCTGCTGCTGTCAGTGTAGACTTTCTGCCCTCCGTTAACAGCCTGTTTTTCCCCTGCCCCATTCCCTCCCCCCACCCTTACTCTAAACTGCCACTGTCACGTGACCTCCCTGACTGTGTCTTGTAGCTGAAAGATGACCTGGAAGCCAGCAACGCCGACATTGAAAGATCTACGAACAAGGAGATACCTCTGGTACAGAAAGTGTTCAAGTTCAGAGTGCAGCACCTCATGGGAGTGAGTATGACAGATTTTCAGTTACTGTAGCTATCTCTATAGTTGTTTCTTATCCTCCTACGTTAGACTGGGCATTTGTCGCATATACGGATATTTACCGGTATTTGTCACATATACAGATATTTATTGGTATTTGTCACGTATACGGATATTTATTGGCAATTGTCACATATTTACTGGCATTTGTCACATATACAGATATTTACTGGCATTTGTCACATATACGGATAGATTTGGCATTTGTCACATATACAGATATTTATTGGCATTTGTCACATATACAGATATTTATTGGCATTTGTCACATATACAGATATTTATTGGCATTTGTCACATATACGGATATTTATTGGCATTTGTCACATATACAGATATTTATTGGCATTTGTCACATATACAGATATTTACTAGCATTTGTCACATATACGGATATTTATTGGCATTTGTCACATATACAGATATTTATTGGCATTTGTCACATATACAGATATTTATTGGCATTTGTCACATATACAGATATTTATTGGCATTTGTCACATATACAGATATTTACTGGCATTTGTCACATATACAGATATTTATAAAAATGTTTATAGGTATTTGTCAAATGATAAATCTCTGTGTTACTGGCACTAGCTAAGAAAAATGATTAATCTCTGTGTTACTGGTTGATCACTGGCTAATAAAAATGATAAATCTCTGTGTTACTGGTTGATCACTGGCTAAGAAAAATGATAAATCTCTGTGTTACTGGTTGATCACTGACTAAGAAAAATGATTGATCTCTGTGTTAGCAACACAGTGAAAGGTTATTGGTTAAAGAGAACTGATTTAGCCTCAGTGATAGGTAATTTTTAAAAGTAAACTGATTAACCTCAGTGGTAGGTAATTAGTTAAAAGAAAATGGTTACCCCAGTGATGGATCACTGGTTAAGGGAAAATCTCAGTGGTAGGTCATTAGTTAAAAGAAACAAATTACTCCAATGATAGATCATTAGTTAAAGAAAACAAATTACTCCCGTAATGGATCATTAGTTAAAGGAAACTGATGAATCTCAGTGGCTGAAGTCATTTACGCAGAGCATTCACTTGATATTCTCTAGGATGTCAACCGCTACGAAGTGAAATCAGCCTTTGACTTGATCAGGAGCCACGAGGGAACCTACGTCGAGAGAGTATTCGCCCAAGATCCCGCGGCCATTTTTGTCTGCAAGTGCGCGCATCAAAGTAAGTCCGGAACAATTTGTGAAAAACCAGTGAAACAATCTGAGACCGAAGGTCTTGTCCTTGTGTGTTCTAAGGTAGAGCAAGACTGTACTTTTATTTAGTCTCAAACTGGATGTCTGTTTATAAGGTAGCTAGTGTACCCTACTATCTGCCCGCTGCATTTGACCATCGCATTCGGCATAGCAATAAAGGCATTTGCTTAATGTCTTATTCCCCCCCAGAGTGAGTTTCCTGTGTCCATTTAAAAAAAAAAATTTACGGTGCGTCCGACAAGAGCTGAATTCAGTTCGTTTCTTCATGTTCTTGTTGCCCATTAATCTATAACGTTGTCGTTTTCGTGTTGCCCATTAATCTATAACGTTGTCGTTTTCTTGTTGCCCATTAATCTATAACGCTATTGTTTTCTTGTTGCCCATTAATCTATAGCGTTATCGTTTTCTTGTTGCCCATTAATCTATAACGCTATTGTTTTCTTGTTGGCCATTAATCTATAGCGTTGTCGTTTTCTTGTTGCCCATTAATCTATAGCGTTGTCGTTTTCGTGTTGCCCATTAATCTATAGCGTTGTCGTTTTCTTGTTGCCCATTAATCTATAACGTTGTCGTTTTCTTGTTGCCCATTAATCTATAGCGTTGTCGTTTTCGTGTTGCCCATTAATCTATAGCGTTGTCGTTTTCTTGTTGCCCATTAATCTATAACGCTATTGTTTTCTTGTTGCCCATTAATCTATAACGTTGTCGTTTTCGTGTTGCCCTTTAATCTATAGCGTTGTCGTTTTCTTGTTGCCCATTAATCTATAACGCTATTGTTTTCTTGTTACCCATTAATCTGTAACGATATTGTTTTCTTGTTGCCCATTAACCTGTAACGATATTGTTTTCTTGTTGCCCATTAATCTGTAACGTTGTCGTTTTCGTGTTGCCCATTAATCTGTAACATTATTGTTTTCTTGTTTGCCATTAATCTGTAACGATATTGTTTTCTTGTTGCCCATTAATCTGTAACGATATTGTTTTCTTGTTGCCCATTAATCTATAACGTTGTCGTTTTCTTGTTGCCCATTAATCTGTAACATTATTGTTTTCTTGTTTGTCATTAATCTGTAATGTTATTGTTTTCTTGCACTTTTTCCCTGTAATTTTCCTTCAGGTATGATTTTAAGTATACTGTAGTTTTATGCCTCTTGACATAATCTAAATACAAGCACTTCAACTGTCTGGTTCTTTCTCTTTTTCTTTTCATTTTCAATTGACCTAATATTTCATTGTTTGATTTCTGTCCATAACAGTTGGAGGTTATGAAATACCAGAGATTAGATATGCTGATGACACAGTATTGAATATCTTGGATCGCTACTAACTAATAATGGAGATACAATGAGGGAAATTAAAAGGAGGACATCTATCGCTCTTCAGAAAGTAAAACAAATAAAGAATCTGTGGAGAGGAGCAGACAGAACCACAAAAATAAGATTTTTAAGGGCATGCATCTTTCCCATAGCAACATATGCCTGTGAGACCTGAACACTTAACAAAACAGCTGAGAAACACATAAATGCCTTTGAATGTAAATGCTACAGAAGAGTTCTCCAAATATCGTGGACACAAAAAAGAACAAATATATCTATACTACAAGAGCTTAATACTGAAGAAGGCTGGCTAGTGAAGAGGATTAAAGAGAGAAAACTGAAATATTTTGGACACATTAAACGTCATGATAATTTAGAGAAGACCGTATTGGAAGGATACATAATGGGAAAAAGAAAAAGAGGAAGACCAAGACGAAGATGGCTGCAAGACATCGTTGACGATGGATGCAACAGCAGCAGGCCATCTTGCTCACAACCGAGAGGCCTACAGGAGTGCTGTTTGGGAGGCAAAGTTCCGCAAGGGACATGCAAATGAATGAATGAATGATGATTTCTGTCCATGGAATTCTCCCTATTCTTCTGCACTTTTGTATATCCACATTTCCAAGGCATCAGCCTTCTTCAACATTTTCTTATTTAGGGCATGTAGTTCTACGTTACAGAGGAAAGGTTCATAAACATAGCATTAATCTCTGTGATGGGTCACTGATTAATAAAAGTTAGTAATTTCGGCTTGTTTTGTTGTGATAAGTCGTGCTATATAATACTCCAGAACGGCTTCTGATAAATACACCAGCAACTTTTATGGAAAATGAAAGGACGAAGGTAGAAGAGGAAGAAGAGATTACCATAGACAGGCGAATTTACTTAAATCATGGCAGGAGCTATCTACTACGGCGCTGCAGTTTTTTTCCTTGCAGGTAGAAGATGAAATGATGAATCAAACATTAAAAATGTTCAAGAAGTTACTATCAACAGTGTACTTAGACAAACCCGACCATGAATGAGGAATTTCTGCGCGGTGAACGCCAAATTTTAGCTTACAGCGAATTGTGTTAATGTCATTCATTCATTAGCATGTCCCTTGCGGAACTTTGCTTCCCTAACAGCTTTCTTGAAGGCCTGTCGGTTGTGAGCAAGATGCCCTGCAGCTGATGCATCCATCCGCAGATTATCAACGATGTCTTGCAGCCACCTTCGCCGGTCTTCCTCTCTTTCTTTTCCCCATTATGTACCCTTCAAAGTCTGTCTTCTCCAAACTCTCATGACGTTTAATATGTCCGAAATACTTAAGTTTTCTCTGTTTAATCTTCTTTACTAACCAACCTTCTACAATATTACATTATTGTAGTATGGATATATTTGTTTCTTTTTTTTTGTGTCCATAATGTTTGAAGGACTTTTCTGTAGCATTTACATTCAAAGCATTTATGTGTTTCTTGGCTATTTTGTTTAGTGTCCAGATCTCACAGGCATATATTGCGATGGGAAAAGTCTCTCTGAACTTTAAATGCCAAGGCACATGTGAGTTCCGCAAGGGTTTTCCACAAACGCCTGTCCTTTGCCTTTTTTTCCGCTCTTGCCCAGGTGAGCCCTCTGTTGCTCAACATCCTCTCTCTTGTTCTTCTCCATGTCTCCTTTGGTCTGCCCTTACTTTTCTTCCCCTCTGGTGTCCATCTTAGTGCCATTTTTGATAGTGAGTTGTCAGTCATTCGGAGCACATGTCCCAACCATCGCCAGCGTCTTTCCTCAATAATTGCTGTCAGTGGCTTCATCCGCATTTCTGCACATGATTCATTTTTTCTTCATAAACATTTAGTCTGGAAAGAATTTAACTTGTTTTCTATGGTTTTGGTGATTTTCCAGCATTCACTTCCATAGAGTAGTACACTTAGAACATTACTCTTAAATATTCTGATTTTCATCTTCGTGCTTAGTTTTCTTTAGATTTCCATATAGTCTGCAGCACTGCAAAAGCCTGGTTTGCTCTATAAGTCTCTTGTTGATGTCCTCTGTGCTGTCTCCATTTTCTACTACTCTACTGCCAAGATATACAAATTCGTTGACCTTCTCCACTAACTTGCTATCTACTCTGAGTACATTTCTGTTGTTCACATTTTGCTTCATTAACTTTGTCTTTTCTACAATGAACCTTGACCCTTTTTTGCTAGCATTCCGAGTTAGCTTGTTTATTTTATCTTGCATATCTTTGTGCCTGCTTGACAGTAGACAAAAGTCGTCGGAAAAATCAAGGACCTACAGCACTAACTGTACCGAGGGTTCTTTCTAATCCTCTGCGTTTATCTGATGTTGCCTCCTTCATTAACCAGTCTATTGCTAGGTAAACAATGTTGGTGATAGTACAAATCTCTGCTTTACTCCTGTTTGTACCCTAAAGCTGTTGGAGGTGTGTTCTCCGCAGATCACTTGGTACTGAAAACCTCGTATAGGGCTTTAATGACATTCACTATCTTATTGGGGAGGCCATACCATCTTAGGATTTTCCACAATGCATCTCTGTTGACACTGTCGAAGGCATTCTCAAAATCTGTGAACAGTGTGTATATTGTGTTATGCCACTCATCTGCTTGCTGTAATATTTGTCTAAGTACAAATATGTGGTCTATGCGTGATCTTCTTTTCCTAAATCCTGCCTGCTCGAAAGAGTTTACCCTCAAGTGCTGGTACAATTCTGTTGATAATTATGCGGCAGAATACTTTACTGATGACTGGCAGGAGGGTAATGCCTCTCCAGTTCCCGTAATCTCTGAGGTCACCCTTCTTTGGTAGTTTTACTGTAAGGCCAGTTTTCCACTCCTCTGGAGCTTTTTTCTAGATCCCAAATTTGTTGTAGTATCCGGCAGAGTTGTTTTGGTGTTTCTATCTCTTCTGGTTTCAACATCCCAGAAGTCACTTCGTCTTCACCTGGTGCCCTGTCTAATTTTAGCTTCTTTATTGCCTCCTTTACTTCACTTATTGTTATTGGTTCTGTATTGATGTTTAGCTCCGTTTTTGCTTCAGGTATGTCTGTTGTTTATGCTGCTTGTGTTCTGTTTAGTAGAGTGTTGAAGTATTCCGTCCATCTTTCATTTTTTTCTCTTTCTCCATTGATCAGTTGTCCCTTGCGTGTCCTTATTGCATTCTGGCATCTTGTGCTGAAGTTACCTGTCATCTGTTTGGTGATTTTGTATATGGTTTTCATGTCATATGTATATGCTGCTTTCTCTGCTGCTTCTGCTAAGTTGTCGTAGTATTGATGTTTATCTTGGCGGCACGATTCCTTCACTTCTTTGTCTTTTTGTAGACAGTTTTTTAAGACTTATTCTTTCAGCTTTTGTGATTTAGTGCTCAGTAATTTTTTTTTCTTGATTTCCTTTCTTTGTTCCATCTTTTCCCATGTGGTCTTGCTTATCCATTCCTCTTTTCTCCGTTTCCGATATCCCAGCACCTCTTTTGCTGTTTTCTGTAGTGTTTCATTGAAACTCTAGTACGGGCATTTCTGCCTTGTCTTGTAGGACACTGAAGCGGTTCTTAAGTACTATCGAGAATTCATTTATTGTTTGCTGTCTTTAAGGACAACAATAAAACTGTTGTATCAAAGCGTGGCTTTCTTGGTTCTCCGATTTTGGCTTTCCTTAATTTTAGTTTTATTTTTGCTACCAGAAGGTTGTGATCACTTCCTACATCTGCTCCTTTCCTTGCTCGCACATCTTGTAGTGACCGTTTCCACTTGTTGTTTATTAGTATGTGATCGATTTGGTTTTCTGTGATTTTATCTGGGGACCTCCAAGTCACTTTATGGATGTTTTTATGTTGGAAAATTGTCCCTCCAATGGTCATCATGTTTTCTTCACAGAACCTGCACAGTTTTTCTCTATTTTCATTTATTTCCCCGATTCCTTCTCTTCCCATGATTCTTCTTCTATCTTCATTTCCTTCAGCTACTTTTGCATTGAATTCGCCCAAGATGAGTAGCATATCATGCTTTTGTATTGTTTCTACTGTGGCTTGGAGGCTGTTGTAAAACGCTACTTTCTTCTTTAGCTGCTTCAATTGGTGCATAACAAACTATAATAGATTTTTTTTTTTGTGAACGAGTTGAAGCGTGCATATAATAATCTCTCATTTATAAGGGTCAGTTTCAGCAATACTCTTGATGCTTCTTTTGTAATAATCAATGCTACTTCCCCATCATGATGATCTTCTTTACCTGACCATATTATTGTATCTTCTGTGTGCTGTGTTGTTAATTTCCTTCTGCCTTGTCCTGTCCATCTTGCTTCTTGTATTCCTATTATGTCTAGTTTGTATCTGTGCATTTCCTTGATGGTTTGTGCTAGTTTTCCAGTTCGGTTAAGTGTTCTTACATTCCAGCTGCCTATTTGCATCTTGTGTTTAAGTTCCAGGAGGTTTGCAGTCGGGCTGGGGACTTCCAGTGGCTGGCTTTCATCCACAACCTTCATGAGCTCAGTTTCTTGATATACGTTTCTCCTTCCACTTACGTTTGTTATTTCCCTTGTTTCCGTTTCTGTAGCAGTTTGATTGTGTGGGTGGGGGTGGGTGTTTGGACCGGATAGAGTTGCTGGCCCTATGCTGAACCCTCATTAGTCGCCTTTTACGATCACGCGTGGTAGGGTACAGTGGTCCTATTCTTTGCTTCCAAGGCATGTGCCCAAGTCCCGGGTAACCACACGCGGGATAGGAAAAATGAAGCCTGATTTTAATAGTTCTGCCTGCCCCTCTCCACAACTTCTTTAGTTGTTTTAGATTCTGAATAGCGATTGATCTCCTCTTTTTAATCTCCTACATTATATCTCCATTATTAGTTAGTATTGTTCTAAGCTATTCAAAACTCTTCACCACTTCCAGTTTCTCCTCAGTGATATATATATATATATATATATATATATATATATATATATATATATATATATATATATCAGTTAACATGTTTGTTTTGCTAGTTGTCATCAATTTAGTTTTCTTTGCATTAAGATAGCGGTTTTACTCTTCACTATTCTTACGGACTGACATAATTAGTTTCTTCATTCCTGTTTGTGTTGTGGGCAGTATTAATGCATCAATGTAAAGGCCAAAATTCGACTAACAGTACAGTTTTTCAGTATACAGTCAAGATTTTAGTTTATAGCAAAATGTGACAATATACAGACCAAATCTTAACTATCAGCATAATGTGACACTTTGACTTGGACAACTCAGAGGAGAAGAAAGAAGGGCAGGCCACTGGGGACATGGAGGCGCACGGTACAAGAAGAACTAAAGGAAGCGGGAAAGGACATGGTTTGAGGTATCCCGACTTGGTCCAGACAGGACTGGCTGGAGAACCTTTTTTGATGCCTTAGTACAGAGGGCATGATGATGATGATGATGTACAGACCAAATTTTAACATCTTATATCTTATATCCTTCCCGTGCCGTTAAACGTCACATAGGGCTCGCAAAGTAGTTCGCCAACTTTTCCTGTCTTCGGCGAGTCTTTCAACCTCATCAAAGGATTTTATGCCTGTTAATTTGGCCTCTCTTAATAATGTCCTCTTCAGAGTTTCACGCGGTCTGCCTCTTTTTCTTTGGCCTGTTGTGTTCCACTTGATAGCTTGTTTTGGGATTCTCTGATCATTTCTTCTCATCAAGTGGCCAGCATATGTCCATCTCCTTTTCCTGATCACCCATGAGACAATTTTAACATACTGTACAGTTTTTCAATGAAGATTTGAACTTAATGTACAATTTTTACTACTTGTTAAGATACCGGCTTCAGAGTCCCTCTCCCTCTCCGTTTTCTCTCAGGACACTACAAGCTGGTCATGCGCAACCACTCCAACCTGTGCCAGATCTCTCATCGCGTGCAGGACATGTTCAACGTAGTCTCCGAGGACATTCTGTACAACGACTGGCCGCTGAGCTGGGTCCCGGGCCTGCCCTTCGCGTACATTGCTACAGGATGCACCTTGGTCAAGTCCACTTTGATCTATTGCTCCCCACAGAAAGTTGTCGTTAATGTAAGTTTTTTGTTTTTGTTTTTTTTTTCCCAATATTAAAAAGGAATTCTTCATGGAGATGAAGGTTATATATGGGGGGGGGGGGGGGAGGTAGACCTTTATTAAGTTTAGAACAGGGGTCTGGGTGATGATGATTAACCTGCCACTGCTACTGTTGATCTGCCGAGTGCAGAAGAGTCGAATTTCGAATGAGGGTGCAGGGAAACCAGGATTCATCATCATCATCATCAGGTGCCGTGCCGACTGGCGTTGGCTATTATGCTTCTCCAGAGTACACGATCCTTCATGCAGGCCATCAGTTCAGTTGGTGATCTCCTCTCACACCATCCCGTCAGACTGTCCAGTATCATTTCTCTTGGTCTTCCTCTTGATCTTCCTTCTATTTTTTCCTTCTGCTTCTTCTTCTTCTTCGTTCGCTTCTACTACCAAAACCGCACTGTGATCCTACTGAATTTACGCCTGTGGTCCTCGTTAGGTCCCGTGGTCTCCTGTGTGGTCCCCAAAAGGACCGCATGAGATCCACGAGAGGACCACAAGGGGTTCAGAGTATCACAGGGCTTTAGCCTGTATTCTTGGTGGGTCTCAGAAGCGGGATTGCGTGACACCGTGGTTTTCATTGCACCAGTTTAGTCTAGGGTTGGACTTTCTCACCGGAAGACCTCCACGTGTTTAGGATATCAGTGCATCCCCGCTGGGTGAGAGGCGGTAGCCCACCCAGGCCAGAGTTGGACCTTCTCACCGGAAAACCTCGACGTGTTTTTGAGATACCCATGTATCACCGCCGGGTGAGAGGTGGTTGCCCATCCAGTCCAGAGTTGGACTTTCTCACCGGAAAACCTCAGCGTGATTAGGATACGCAAACATCCCCGCCGGGTGAGAGGTGGTTGCCTGTCTAGACTGCCCTGGTCCAGTGTCTCCGACTTCAGCATTTTGCAGTACCCTTCCTAGTTGTGACCAGGATGGAGCTTTTGTCCAGGAGGACGAATCCTCGCCACTAGTGACTTCCAACCCTGGGTTGAGCCGGTTTATGCATATTATCCCAGTATGGGCGTGTTTGGGACGTGACCGAGGTACTGTGACATGCATAGCCTTCAAGATTCACCCCTGGTGTGAGCTGGTTTAGGCAAAGTTCACCAGTATGGGTGTATATCAGGCGTGACCGACCTCTAGAGCGGAGGTGGCATGACATGTCTAGCCATCAAGTTCCACCCCTGGTGTGTGCCGTTTTAGGCATATTTCACCAGTGTAGGTGTATCTCGGACGTGGCCGGCCTCTAGAGCAGAGGTGCCGTGGTATGTATAGCTCTCGTAGCGATACTACTGGACATACCGATTAAACTTCACTTTATCCTTTCCATCACCTTTCCCATCGGTGCCACACAGCAACCTTTATTTCTTTTCCGCATTTCTTCCTTGACTGGGAGGAGCCTCGCTCCACGCGCGGCATTTGATGAGTCTCGCCAGCAGTGTCTTAACCTCTGGGACAAGCCGGTTCATGCATTTCACCCGATATGACTGCACTTAGGACGTGGCCGACCTCCAGATCAGAGGAGCCGTGATTTGACTGTTTGCTTCGCTTTATCCTTTCTACCACCTTTTCCGCAGTGATGCTGCGCGGCAACCTCATTTGCACCTTTCTTCATTGGCCAGGAGGAGCACCGCTCCACGCACGGCAACTGAAAAATCTCGCCAACAGTGTATTTTTTTTTTTCCTGTTGTTATAATATTTTCAATGCCCCCTCTTCTCATTGCATGTCCTATGAAAGTACATTGTCTCTCTCTTATCTTTTTGACAAGGTTTTTTTTTTATCTCTCCAGCTCTTCTCATACTTTCTTCATTAGTTATTTTTGCTGTCCAGGGGATTCGCAACATTCTTCTAATAAACCACATTTCTGCTGCTTCCAATGATTTTTGTGCAGACTTGCCTATTGTCCATGACTCACTTCCATATAACAAAATAGGTTCAATATAGCATTTAAATCCGGATTATATTCCTTAAATCAAGTAGACGATTCACGGAGGTCAAGTTACCAGCTTAATCTGGTGTGAGAGGTCATCCATCCATCCATCCACTGGTTCGTCCGTGCTTATACTACACATTGAATACCTTTAATAGTCTTGAGTGTACAATATTAAATGACTATCAGCGAAAGAAACCGCTACTTCCGAAATCTGAACTTCAGCATGTTATTTGTTCAAAGGCACTAGATGACACGATCAATTTTTAAATACTGATATCATCTCTCTTTTTTTTTTTTTTTTGTCGCAATATCAAAGCTGATATTTAATTAATTTATGCATGAAATCTGTGCGATTTAAATGTAAATGTTAATTATAATTTTATTTTCGTAACAAACAGAAAATGTAGACATTGCCATTGTAAAATACTGTTGCAAATTGCGCTCTTTCAGACATGGGAACTGATTGAGAAAGAAAAGTGCACCGTGGCTAGTCTCCTCCCGCCTATGATTCAAATGTTAACCTCCCACTGTGAGGACATACGAGAACCCCACTGGAAGCTCCGCCTTCTGTCCACCACGGGGTATGTACGTCAGTCTACAATGGACGCCATTGGCCCTGTCACGGTATCCATCGCCGTGAGCTACTCTTTGATTGGTGAGTGTCCCAAGAGCGTTTCCCATTGGTACAATTTTCTTGCTTTGTTTTTCTGTTGTTAACAAAGAGCCTGCTTTGAAGCAGTAAGAAGAACTTTACTATAGGGAAGTGCATTTATCAGAGTTTGATAACCGAGTGGTCACAATTCTATCCTACGTCTTCGTGGTGCCTTTTTGTAACAGCCTGGCGTACGTCTTGAGACTAGTTAATGTGGCACTGATAATCGTGGTCCATGTTGTTTGCCCCACTGGTTCATGTTGTTTGCCAGCTGGTTCATGTTGCTTGTCAGCTGGTTCATGTTGTTTGTCAGCTGGTTCATGTTGCTTGTTCGATCGTTCATGTTGTTTGTCCGCTAGTTCATGTTGTTTGCCCCGCTGGTTCATGTTGTTTGTCCGCTGGTTCATGTTGTTTGTCCCGCTGGTTCATGTTGCTTGTTCGATCGTTCATCACGCTGGTTCATGTTGTTTGTCCGCTGGTTCATGTTGCTTGTTTCATCGTTCATCACACTGGTTCATGTTGTTTGTCCGCTGGTTCATGGTGCTTGTCCGCTGGTTCATGTTGTTTGTCCGCTGGTTCATGTTGTTTGTCCGCTGGTTCATGTTGTTTGTCCGCTGGTTCATGTTGTAACACATAGCTAGGAACACATCAGAGTTAATATATGGTCATGATGAATCTTTTTATAGAAAAGCCAGTAACAGTAGTAGTTACATAACACGCATGTGTCAGGTTTTTTTTTAAAAATCGACCCTCCTTTATTTAGAAAAGGAAAAAAAAACAACAACAGGTACTAGTGGTTTCCCTGTGTGAAAGAAGGCGTCAAGGCCAGGCGCTGGTCTTCCTGCCTTAGTATGCTGTGGCTTGGAATTGTGAAGGTACTAAAACTTCATATTCCTGCGTTATACAATGCCACATAACAAAACTGTATTTATTTTGTTATTTGAGTGTCTTTCATAAACTCTCTGCGCTAGCATTCGTAAGTTGTCAGAGTTCTGTCCAGCGTTTTATCTAAGCTGCGAGGAGGCGCACACACAATAAAAAGAAATCATCACGTCCAAGAAAATTCTACATGCAGTTGTTTTCAATTTTCTAGCGTCTCTGTCTGCTATAGTAGCAAATAATTCGATATCGCTGAATGAATTTGTTGACCTGATTTCTTTGGATTTGAGTAATTTTTTTTTAAACTAGAATTTTAAAATGTACTCTGGAACTTGGCGGTACGGCCACATTTTGGCACAAAACTCTGAGAACATTTGCCCATGGGTTGAAAATTTTGCACACGAACTGAAAAGCTTAGAAGCCACACTGGTTCTGCGATGTATAGTTATCTACAATAGTTATGTCATGTTCAGGAGTTCTCAAACTTTTTTCAGACTGTGGCCCATTTGGTAACGCCAATTTCTCTCGCGACACACCCGTGTTCTATAAATACTGGACTCTCGTGCAGTTAATTATATATTTTTTTAGCATTTCTGAAGTTTACATATTCTCTCTCTCTCTCTGAACCTTAAGTGCCCAGGGCACATGGGGCTTCCACAAGAGTTTTCCACAAATGCCTGTCCTTCGCCTTTTTTTCTGCTCTTGCCCAGGTGAGCCCTCTATTGCTCAACATTCTTTCTTTTGTTCTTCTCCATGTCTCTTTTGGTCTACCCTTACTTCTGTTCCCCTGTGGTGTCCATCTTAGTGCTATTTTTGGTAGTGAGTTATCAGTCATTCGGAACACATGTCCCAACCATCGCCAGCGTCTTTCCTCAATAATGAAGTTTACATATTACCCTGACTATATTCCAGCTATATTCATAAAACATTCACAAATGGAAAAAAAATGAAAGCAGTTTTATGTTTTATTATACAAGGCATTCTTTTAAATGTGAAATATGAGCTTGCTTGGAGACAGATCATCTAAAACTATGCTGTCATGTTTGCTTATCTAAAACTATGCTGTCATGTTTGCTCATCTAAAACTGTGCTGTCATGTTTGCTTATCTAAAACTATGCTGTCATGTTTGCTTATCTAAAACTGTGCTGTCATGTTTGCTTATCTAAAACTATGCTGTCATGTTTGCTTATCTAAAACTATGCTGTCATGTTTGCTCATCTAAAACTGTGCTGTCATGTTTGCTTATCTAAAACTATGCTATCGTGAGTAATTTGCTTTCGTCCCTGTACGGCACCTGTGGTCTGGATAACTTTACAGAGGCTGGCATTGTGTCACGACTCATAGTCACGTCTGCAAACGCCTCCCTCTATACTGAGGGCTGCGTTGGAGACCTTACCAACACGGTGAGAACCAAGTTCGACACAACAAGCAGGACAGCCGTTAAAGCGACGAAGGTAAGCGGTAAACAAGTTAGTATGAAAGGCTGATACACAAACGGTAATGCATGCCGTTTATTAGTGTGACTGCCTGTATGAACTGATGCTTGAGGCAGGCTAGATTTAGGAATACTTCTTCTTCTTCTTTTTCTTCTTTGAAACTGCGAGCTAGTGTAAAGCCAATGCGGTGAAGATGTTAAAGCACAGTGTGCAGTTCCGGATTGAAAGCGAGTTGTGGATTCTATTTTTTTTTTTTTTTATTAATTGCCCCTGGGTGAAGCTAAAAAGGTGCAGCACTTCTTTAGCAGACTACACAGTCAATGGCTATCCCTGCTCCTTTAGCCATGCTAGGCCTGTTATTGATGGTACCAAAGGAGAGGTGGGACAGAGTCTTGGTCGGTTATGGTTTGCCAACCCTGACTCTAGCATGTCAGCTGTGGGTCGCTGACTGTCAAGTGGAACAGCGTCACGCCTCGAAGAATACACTTTTAAGTGTATCGACGGATGGTCCAACTTCCGCAAACTTTTCTGGCCTCAAGTTCACAAACCCGGTTGCTTTCTGCAAATACTCTAAGCAATACTCGCTTTACAGTACATGCTGTCCAGTACAATCAAAGACGCGATGTTCGTAGTAAATGTAGCTATTTATGACTTATCTTATATCTCTTATATCCTTCCCGTGCCGTTAAACGTCACATAGGGCTCGCAAAAGTAGTTCGCCAATTTTTCCTGTCTTCGGCGAGTCTTTCAACCTCATCAAAGGATTTTATGCCTGTTAATTTGGCCTCTCTTAATAATGTCCTCTTCAGAGTTTCACGCGGTCTGCCTCTTTTTCTTTGGCCTGTTGTGTTCAACTTGATAGCTTGTTTTGGGATTCTCTGATCATTTCTTCTCATCAAGTGACCAACACATGTCCACCTCCTTTTCCTGATCACCCATGAGACTGGTTGTTGTTCAGTCATCTGTCTTATCTCTGCATTGTTCTTGAATTCGTTCCACTTGATGCCGAGTATTTTCCTTAGGCATTTGTTTTCAAAAGAGTCTAATTTCTTGTCTATTTCTTTAGTTGTTTTCTAGTTTTCGCATGACTGGTTAACAGTTAAAGGACTTGACAAAAATAATGCGAAGGTAAAAAACAAGAGGGATAAAATTGGATAAAAAAGTGTCCATCCTGTGACGTCTGCTGCAACTTTTGTTGTTGTTATTAAAACCTGGTTCTTCATTTGTGAACTGATCAAGAGAATAGAGAGGCTGTTAATTCTTCGCATCACTTGTCAGGGGAATAACATCTTCAGCATCAGCGAAAACATGATCAAACACTATCTGTGCTGAAACGAAATTCGCCTACAGTTAAAATAAGATTAAGTAACCTTCCCCCCCCCCCTCTCAAAGTTCAGGGTGGCAAAGTCCTCTTCCTTGTTTCAGATGGGCGAGATACTCCTGCAGGGGAAATTGGTGGTGAAGGAGTATTACAACGACCCAAACCTGACCAAAATGTCCTTCACGCCTGACGAATTTCTGCTGACCGGCGACCTTGGTTTCTACGATGAACAAAGTAAGACTGACCTCAGATTTAAACATCCTTTTGTGTTTGCGTGCTTAGTCCAGGAGCTTTTTACACGTTCCTTCCTCGTATCATGATTCAGTTTTCGAAGATGTATCCTGTTATTCTTCTGCGTTCAAATGCTGGATCGTTCTAAATCGTGAGCCTTCTCAGAGTCCACAGGTTCACAGCACCCCAAAGTTTCTGTCCCAGATCTAGACCCACAATCCCCCCCACCACCCTCCAGTCTTGTTGTAGTAATTATATTTTTACTGGATTGATGTGAATTATTATTCAATCTTTTATTTTGTCTGTCTGCCGTCGTACTGAGTGGTGGAAGGGTACATGTAAATAACAGGAACACGAAAACAACAATCCTTTTTTTTTATAAAATCACGATCCTTGTATTTACAAAAATTCTGATCCATAAGGCAACACAAATCAACGAATCCTATGCACATAGTGTCCATATATTTCCAACATGCATTACCAAAAATCATAAAAAGAAACATTTCCTTGAATAATATGAGTTCAATCCTGATTACAAAAGCACACAACTAAAATACACACACCAGCCTCCATCTATCGAAATCATCACCTTCGTCCACGACTGGTCGCTGGACTTCAGCGTGCTCAACTTATCCCCCTTTTCTTCTCTTCTCGTCTTATATACCTGATCAGCGCCGGACTCGAAGGCCTGGGGATTTCCATTCAAAACGGGGCCGTCTCTGGCCAGTGGGATTTCCAATCAAAACCGGGTCACCGCTTGCTTATTTTTCCACTCCTTACATTGTCAGGTCTGATTGTGGAGGTCTGATTGTGGCATTCATCTGTATGAGATTGAGGTAAATCAACAGCCTGTAGTGGAGAAACAGAGAAATTATGTTCTGTGATTCTATACGAGATAATTCGATTTATCCGAGAAATAAAACTGGACATACAGGCCGATAAATGCAAAAGAAGAAGAAGGTGTAATCTTCTCATATCATATTCCCAGACTGTAGTGTGTTTACTTTTTCATATCAGTTCCTCTGTTTATAGTATGCTTATTTTCTTATATACTAACACCATTTCCGTATGTGCCTCTAAGGCATGACAGGATTACCTTTACCTTTTACCTTTATTTTCTTATACCATTTCCCCAGATTGTAGAACGTTTATTTTCTCGTATTATTTCCTCAGCTTGTAGCGTGTTTGTTTTCTCCATATCTTGTAGTATTTATTTTCTCATATCATCTCCCCAGCTTGTAGTATGTGTTTTTTGCTGTGGTTGCTCAAGTTCTATCCTAGCTTGTGCACTCTTTCATTGCCGCCATCCATTTCAGATCGCCTGTTTGTTCTTGGAAGAAAGGCAGACGCCATTATCCGCGGTGATACCGCCATCTTCCCCAGAGACATTGAAGAGAAAGTCAACCAGTGCCCTGGCCTCTGGAAGGTCAAGGTCGTATCTATCAAGGACGATAAAGGCATTGTTCAGGTTGTTCTGTTCGCAGGTTGTTGTTGTTGTTGTTGTTGTTGTTGTTGTTGTTGTTGTTGTTGTTGTTGTTGTTGTTGTCATGGAGGCGGCGGGCGTAACGAATAAATGTATGTTGACAAATATCAGCTCATTCATTTTAAGAAATAATTTCCTTGATCTGGCTGTAGACCTACACACAAATCAAAGATCCTAGTTTTATGTGTGTGTGTTCAAGTCAACGTAAATTTTGATGGTGAATGTTTATGGACAAAGCACAGTTGCATTAACGTTAGGAAGAAGTGAAAATAAAAGTCACAGCACCAAAAAAAATGGATTCAAAATTCCAGTTTAGGAAACTTGGATGTTTTCAGTGTATGAAAGTATGAATCCCACCGTGCCATCAGTGATGGATTAACCACCGTTCAGATCTATTGGCTAAGGCTGAGAAAGGGCCCTCCGATCTGTACCGTATATCTCCTGATTTCCCTCTAGTTGTGATCCCCACCCTTACTGTATGACTTTGTACTGCACGGACCAAATACAGTTGATACGGTACTGTCTTTTTGACCGCATAATGTACTTAACAACATGAACCAGCGGACAAGCAACTTGAACCAGCGGACAAACAACATGAACCAGCGGGCAAACAACATGAACCAGCGGGCAAACAGCATGAACTGGTGAACAAACAACATGAACTAGTGAACAAATAACATGAACTAGTGAACAAACAATATGACCTAGTGAACAAACAACATGAACTAGTGAACAAATAACATGAACTAGTGAACAAACAATATGACCTAGTGAACAAACAGCATGAACTAGTGAACAAACAATATGAACTAGTGAACAAATAACATGAACTAGTGAACAAACAATATGAACTAGTGAACAAATAACATGAACTAGTGAACAAACAATATGAACTAGTGAACAAATAACATGAACTAGTGAACAAACAATATGAACTAGTGAACAAATAACATGAACTAGTGAACAAACAATATGACCTAGTGAACAAACAACATGAACTAGTGAACAAACAATATGAACTAGTGAACAAATAACATGAACTAGTGAACAAACAATATGAACTAGTGAACAAATAACATGAACTAGTGAACAAACAATATGAACTAGTGAACAAATAGCATGAACTAGTGAACAAACAATATGAACTAGTGAACAAATAACATGAACTAGTGAACAAACAATATGAACTAGTGAACAAATAACATGAACTAGTGAACAAACAATATGACCTAGTGAACAAACAACATGAACCATCGAACAATCAAATTGAACCAACAAAAAAAAACATCAGTAACTATTTTTTTTTAATGCTCATGGATAAATTAATCTCATCTACCAATAACAGTTATAAATGATTGCGACAGGAAACAATGAACCATACCTGCAGAGTCTTTTTTTTTTCTTCTTCTTCATTTACTTCATGCTGATCACGACAAGTGGTGGTACAGTTTTACAACATGGACATATTTTCCCTTTTGATGTTCCGCTAAATTAAAGTGTTTAGCGAGCATTTCTTTACCTCTGTCTTACATCTTTATCTCTGTCATACAGCTTTATCTCTGTCATACAGCTTTATCTCTGTCATACAGCTTTATCTCTGTCGTACAACTTTACTTCTGTCATACAGCTTTATCTCTGTCATACATCTTTATCTCTGTCGAACAACTTTATCTCTGTCGTACAACTTTACTTCTGTCATACAGCTTTATCTCTGTCATACAGCTTTATCTGTCATACATCTTCACCTCTGTCATACATCTTTATCTTGTCATACATCTTTATCTGTCATACATCTTTATCTGTCATACATCTTTACCTCTGTCTTACATCTTTATCTTGTCATACATCTTTATCTGTCATACATCTTTACCTCTGTCATACATCTTTATCTGTCATACATCTTCACCTCTGTCATACATCTTTACTTCTGTCATACAGCTTTATCTCTGTCGTACAACTTTACTTCTGTCATACATCTTTATCTGTCATACATCTTTACCTCTGTCGTACAACTTTACTTCTGGCTTACATCTTTACCTCTGTCATACAGCTTTATCTCTGTCATACAACTTTACTTCTGTCATACAACTTTATCTCTGTCCCAAACATTCTACAAGTCCGTAAGCGCATCAGCTAGTACAGATATGCTTTGCATATAACGAGCATGATTAACACTGAAACAACAAAGTTGATATGACAGATCTATTATGTTTCCCTCTTACCGACACGCTCAATACAGGGAACAGCTACACATATGCAACTAAGTTACTCTCGCAGTCTTCATTATCAACAGTTCTCTGTATTCCCAGTGGAGCATCAAGCACCAGCAAAGGTTCTCCAGCCGTCTTGAGCAAGTCGGGATACCTCCTTTCCTGTTTTCTTTAGTTCTTCCTGTGTTGGGCGTCTCCGTGTTCCCCAATGGTCTGCCTCTCTTTCTTTTCCTTGAGGTGTCTAAGAAGACCAGGATTTTTTTTTTTTTTAATCTGTCTCCTCTCCGTTGAGCTGTCTTGCAAGGATGTCTCTTTTTGTCTGTCTCCTCTCCGTTGAGCTGTCTTGCAAGGATGTCTCTTTTTGTCTGTCTCCTCTCCATTGAGCTGTCTTGCAAGGATGTATCTTTTTTCTTCTTCTTCTTCGTTCGCATTGTCTGTCTATATCTGCAGTCCTGTCTCTTGGATAAATTTCACTGTTTTTTGTAATTCATGTATGGAACCGTAGAGCTTACCTTCTTTAGTGGTTTCACTGGGCCAGTAATTATTTCTCAGTGTCTCGTAGTTGATGCAGTTCTGGAGGATATGTTCCACAGTTTGGGGCACCTAGGCACATGTACATAGATTAGTAGTACCAACCTTAAACTTTGTATACATATGACTTCGGAGTCGGCTGTGTCCTGTTCGGAGACGGGAGATGGTGACTTGTTCCTTTCTGTTTAGCATGTGATAGTCATCATGTGGTGGTGTTTGTGGCTTCCTGTAGGTTTTTATCATGATTTTCTTCTGATTATAGGTGATTGGTATGTCTGGTTGCTCCATTTCAGTGCCCTCTTTAGCCAGATGGTCAGCTTTCTCATTGCCTGGTATCCCACAGTGGGAGGGAATCCATTGCAAAGTGACTTCATGTTGTAAGCCAATTTTTGACAAGGCATCTTTAAGGTCTGGTAGTTTGTTGCACTGAAGAGCTTCCAGTACTGATCTTGCATCTGTGAGAATTACTACAGGACATGTATCAATTCTGGAGTCTGATAGTTTTTCAACTGCAGCAATAATTGCCCTAGCTTCTGCATCAAAGTTGTTGCAGTATTTACCAGTGGGTATGGAAATCTTGTCAATGGTGTTGTTTGGATATTCAATATATGCTCCTGCCCCTCCATTCTTTATGGCATTATGTGCAAATCCATCTGTATACACACGTATCCAGGTGTCACATGGATATTTGTCATCTAGAACATTAAGTGTGGCTGTTGATCTTACAAGACTGCTCTGCATCTCACCATTCTGCACACCTTTCACTTCAGTCTGAATAGTTATTTGTGTATAATCTGCTTCTTTCCATGGTGTATGCTCTGGTACAGATGATAATGGAGCGACTACAGTTGGAAGGTCAGGTATCAGCTTACGCATACGCTTGGCCTGGTGAATGAAGCTGCTTCTTTTAAGCCGTCCTAATGCCAAGTTATTGAATCTCTCCTTCAGGGGATGGCTTACAGAGCTAAGGAATTTTTCTCCCATGGTCACGACCTTTGTGTCTCTACGTTCCTTTAGCGGTTGAACACCAACTATTTTCTGCATTTCTACTATTGGTGTGGACCTCATGGCACCTGTAATAATCCGTAGTGACTGATTTTGAACCTTGTCTAGATTATGCAGCGTAGTGTTTGATGCTGTGCACCAAGATGTTGAGCCATATTCTAAATGTGGTAGAATACTTTGCTGATATACATTCTTGAGGATTCTTTCACTAATGTATCTTTTTGTCTGTCTCCTCTCGGTTGAGCTGTCTTGCAAGGATATATCTTTTTGTCTGTCTCCTCTCGGTTGAGCTGTCTTGCAAGGATGTATCTTTTTGTCTGTCTCCTCTCGGTTGAGCTGTCTTGCAATCTTGTACATTAATAAGTATCTACCTAACCACAGTGCAGGAAGAGAATTCTGTATAAATATCATATTCACATTCAGTGCTTGCATCAAGAGTATGTTAAAACTCGAGACAGACAGACAAACAGACAAGACACGCACCCTTGTTTGACACACTGCCTGCCCAATTCTGCTTGCATGGATGTGGACATAAGAACAAATGAAAAAAAAGACGCTAGTTCCCCCCCCCCCCCCCAAACCCCCACTACCCCGACACACCACTGATCTAGACAAACTTACATGAAAAAAAAGAAAATGGTCCGAGGGTGACTCCGTAACGTTTGGCGCTCTATTCCTTGCAGATGTGCGCATGCGTAATCCCGCGAAGCCATGACTCATTGACGATCGACAGAGTGAAGGAGTTTTGTCGATACCAGCTGGGCGGAACTTTCGACGATGACCAAAACCCTCACATGCCTTCCTATGTGTTCTTCTTCGAAGACTTTCCCATGCTCAAGGGGAAGGTCAACAGGAGAATGCTGGCCTACATGGCCTCAGAGATCGTGCACGGAAACCCAAGCTTCGAGTATTAGATTCGATTACCAAGCACTGTGCATGTATCATTAGGGGTTATTCGTTCCGTTTGAAACAAAAATTATTGAAATCGAGTCCACGAGTTATATATTTTATTACAAAAAGAGGATGTATTTAAACGCAAAAATATATTCATTAATTCATATCAGTCATTTGCTATCCACGAATACTGGACAGATGGCTAAAATTTAAATTATTTTTCTGAGATGATATAGCTGTTTTGAATATTTCAACAGTTTTTACTTACGTTTTGTGGGTATATTTTCTTCGTTTTTTTTTTTTTTTGCCAGTAGACTGTTCATACAGAGCCTGGATTTCTAACGGTAACACCTGATTCTATCATTTTTGTTTTAAATGTTGTTTAATAGGTTTCCATTTCAGATCCCGTGTGTATATTTATAACTGGAGTTCAACAGCAGTTTCCTGCAAAGGATATGACGTTAAGAATCAGCCGTCCATGTATATTTTACTTCAAAGTTGATCTGATATGATGCCTTTCATAGTAATTCTTGAACTTGAAAAATGCATTTGAAGTTAAGGCACAGTCTGTATTCTCTTAGTACGGTCTTCTTATTAGTCTGGCTGTTTTTTTTAAAATTTTGTTGGTTAAATATATGCATATTAAGTATTTTCACAGGTACTGATATTAAAAAAAATATTTTTTTGTGCAGTCATAGCTCGCCTGATATTTTTTATATTGTTTTTTTCTCATGGATGTTTTGAGTTTGTGCATCTCTGTCAGTGTTGAGATATGAGCATGTGAGAGCTGGGATGCGTCTCTATGTTGAGATACGAGCATGTGAGAGATGGGGTGTGTCTCTATGTTGAGATACGAGCATGTGAGACCTGGGGTGTGTCTCTGTGTTGAGATACGAGCATGTGAGAGCTGGGGTGCATCTCTGTGTTGAGATTTGAGCACGTGAGAGCTGGGGTGCATCTCTGTGTTGAGATATGAGCACGTGAGAGCTGGGGTGCGTCTCTGTGTTGAGATATGAGCACGTGAGAGCTGGGGTGCGTCTCTGTGTTGAGATATGAGCATGTGAGAGCTGGGGTGCGTCTCTGTGTTGAGATATGAGCACGTGAGAGCTGGGGTGCGTCTCTGTGTTGAGATATGAGCATGTGAGAGCTGGGGTGCGTCTCTGTGTTGAGATATGAGCATGTGAGAGCTGGGGTGTGTCTCTATACTGAGATATGAGAGCTGGGGTGTGTCTCTGTAGTGAGATATGAGAGCTGGGGTGTGTCTCTATATTGAGATATGAGAGCTGGGGTGTGTCTCTATATTGAGATATGAGAGCTGGGGTGTGTCTCTATATTGAGATATGAAAGCTGGGATGTCTCTCTGTATTGAGATATGAGATCTGGGGTGTGTCTCTATAGTGAGATATGAGAGCTGGGGTGTGTCTCTATATTGAGATATGAGAGCTGGGGTGTGTCTCTATATTGAGATATGAGATCTGGGGTGTGTCTCTATATTGAGATATGAGAGCTGGGGTGTGTCTCTATATTGAGATATGAGATCTGGGGTGTGTCTCTATATTGAGATATGAGAGCTGGGGTGTGTCTCTGTCTTTACTGAGAAATATGTCCCTGAGAGTGAAGGTATACCTTTTCCTTTGCTGAGATATATGATAGGTTTAATTAGCAGATAAGTAACTGTGGCCATTAAAACACGTTATATGCGATGAATCTCCTGGTGATAACTTCTCTATAATATAAACTGAGTGGCATTCACACGGTGAACAGGAGGAAATCTAAAGAGTTGAACATCTTGAATGGAACCTCTTCACATGTAAACAGTTTTGAAAATATTTAAGTTGAAAAAAAATTAATTAAAATCACCATCTTATCTGGGCATATACAGGCCTTGTCTAACTAGTCTGTACAGCCAACACCTTCAAAGTGACAACCACAGCTAAAAGTTCTAGATCTTGTGAAAGATTATGTTCTTTGAGATTAAACAACCACAGTTAAAAGTAAAAGTTATAGATCTTTGAGGGGTTATGTTCTTTGCACAAATGATGATGATGAAGGCATTGGTTATTTTTAAAAAAGACCATTCAACATTCCAAACAGAAATAAAAATTCAACAGTTGTCACAAGTTTGTTTTTTCCAGCCTTTATTAAGACAATATATTTCAGTCATGAAAATGCACTTGTTATAAACTAAAAGTAATGAAAATATATATGCAGATGAATGACAGTATGAAATAAGGATTACTAACAGTTGTAATATCATTAAATGTGAACAGAATTCATTCTACTTATCTAGTTTTTGGTATTTTGCTTTTTTTTTTTTTAACCCATAAAAAAATTATTAAAAATACAAGTGGAAAAGTGGACAATATAAACAAGTGCGGATGTTATGACACTGCTAAAGAAAAAAAAAAACATGAACATTTGTCTTTTAAATAATTTCATAGGTTTAAACAAAAATCACTGCTATATGGGTTCAAATATTCCCACGTTTTTTTTTTTCTTTTTTCAGACAAAATGAAGTAATATTTTGACGATAATTACGCATTTTTTTTTCATAAAACTGTCAAATTTGTAAAATATGTTCAAAGAAGCTTGTTACTTTATGGAAATCTTGATATGTTCAGTAATGGAGGTTCTGTCCATATTTTGCCCCACCAAATTATGACTGATGGGCCAGTTTGTCACTCATTTTGATCAACCAGAATCTTGAGTGTGAAAAGATGTACCATGACGGAAACAAAAGTTGAGCGAGATTTTTGTTGGCATAACCTAGCATGACTTCGGGTGCATTAAATGAGAGTGATTTCCAGCGTCTCCATCTGTTGGAGATTTCAGTGTGCAAGATTTAATCTCTGCATCCATTTGTTTGCTTGTTGCAGCCATCTTTGGTATTTCCATATGAGAATGCAGATTCCAAACAAGCTGTGACAGCCCCGTATAGATCGTGGCTGTAACCATATACCATCCAATGACCCAATCGCAAGACTTGATCCTGTGAGGCCACCTTCTACAGATAGCTCACTGAAAGGTTTCAATGCAACGCCGACTTGCTGCATGAACACCAGAAGTCGTCCTTCTGAAAAGAAATAAAAATGATCTTTTATTAATAAAATGTACTTAATAATAACTATCAAATAATGTATAAATAATATCTAAAATACCATTTATGATAATTCCAGAATATTCCCTAATTATATTGTATACCAATTTGGGCATCTGTAGGATACTATAATGTTAATATAATATCTAATCATTTATTAAGATCTTCACTAAAAAAGCTACATCTGATAACTTTAATCCTTTCCAATACTTTCTTAAGTTAGACTCAATCTGGCATTCAGATTCTGTATCTCTTTTCTTGGAAAAGGGGCTCACTTCAGAACAAAAAAAAAAAAAACAAACCAAACTTGTTACTAATTATAAACGTTAAAAAAAATTCCCAATAGTTATCAGATAATGTGTTAAATTATTTAACTTTCACACTGTGATCAGAACACAAGGAAGTAGACAAGAAATATGTTTGCTGAAGCTAGCCATATTCACCAGAAGAAAATTTAACAGACATGAATTTGAATATGCAGGAAGTCTTCCATTTTCAAAGAATGAATTAAAAACTGACCGACTTAATATCTTTTTCTTACCAGTTAAAAAAATGTCATTATTTCAAAAAACTAGTTTCAGTTTTCTGATCCTGAAGACAAAAATAATGAACCCTATTGCCACAGAATGAAAATATATTAGTCTCGAGAACAAACCTGCAGACCAGACATAGAACAATCACTATTACAACCTTGGGAAGTCATATGCTACAAGGCTGGAAGTCCCAGGACAACTAAGAAAGACAGCTGGACTGCAACTAGGTAAGGAAAAAAATCAGGTTTAGAAATCTTGATGGCTGTGAGTCACACCCACTTTTAGGCATAATCAGCATCCCGGCCGAGCAACTACCACCAAAAAAAAAAAAAAAGTGATATTAAGCAAATGACTTACCTGATAATGAGTATTTGCAGTGGATGATACAGTATTCAGTCAGGCAAGGTAATCAGACATGTCTGGGATGTGTCACTGAACATACAGTTCTTGTAAAACTCTGCCACAGTCTCTTCTTGTTCACTTATTTCACCATCTGGATACTGAGAACAGATAATTACAGCCAATAATTACAAGGCACAAAGCAAACATAAAGTTAAAAAAGAACAAAAACAGGAATAAAGTAAGGTATTAAAAACTAAAGTAAATATACAGTGAGAAGTGTTACTAAACTGGTGTCTGTGTCTTATAGGCTATTAAAAAAAAAAAAAAAGCCACATTAATCAAAATTGATCTTTTGGTATACCATCCATTTTGTTTACAGAAGGTGTATTGCAACAGGATCATGTCTCTTTGTACTGTAACTAGAACAGTGGTTCTCAACATGTGCGGCTGCATTATCATACTGGTATCAAGGGACATCTTTTGAATAAAAGCATTTTACAGGTCCATGGCAATGTGTACTATATATCCAAAACATATGTTGTTAAAAGAATTGCCCTTGGATGTAAAAAAAAAAAAGGGAATTACTGAATTAGAGTATACAAGTTTTATGTTATTTAGTTCACAAATATACTACTGGTTACCTGCAAAATAAGGCAGCTGACATCAGAAGAAGTTGTCCTGCTGACTTTGACTGCGTTATCTGGCGCAGTAGCTCCATCTTTAACCACTGTGGCAAGCTTGGCAACACTGTCCACCTGTGAAGAACGAAAAAAAAAACGCATATGAACATCAGTTACTCATTAGAAACCTGAACGAAAGAATGAACATGTGGAGGTTTCACTATGCAGGTTAAACAATGTACTGTGTATCAATTTACTTAACTTTTAAACTATTGAAGTATAAACATTGTTCACACCGCTATTATTTATTCAGTCCTTGCTTGAAACAATAGGTGAATGTACACTGTAGGTTATCTCTGATGTTCTGCATACCTTTCCTCTTGATTTATATACAGAGGTAAAGGTCACTAAGTGTAGAGTGAACTTTGCAATGAACTTTGGACCGTCGATAAACAGGTTTCGTAACAAAAAAAGAAAAGAAAGTATGTTACAAATCGAATTCTTTTAACGATAACTAGTGTCAGTACCTCAATTCAGTAACAAAGATCACTACTTTTGTACAATGTAAGTTCTAATATATACATTTTTACTACAATTAAATGTTTTTTTGTGTACAAATTGCGCAGATAATCTCCATGTACAGATTACAGGTAAAGAAAAATTATCTGGGTGGGGTTTGTGACTTTCCATGTTGCGCAAGACTCTCTCGCGCAGCTGGCTCGAACTTTCAACCCTGAACTCTATAATTAGCTGTTTAGGGTAAAATAAATAAACAAAACAAAATTCGGGCTAACGTTATGAAAAGAACCCGGCATCACCCATTCTGAAAACGCTGATTAGCCATCACGAGGGTTTCTATATCCCATACCATGCCGGGGTTTGTTTTTGGTGTTCTATTTTACGAACGAAACGATGTCACGGTGAAAGGTCAAAGAACACGCCAATGGCAATGCATGATTTAATAAGACTTATCTGGGGCAAGGATTCCCCCACTTACACACAAATGAGTATGTCGGTGAGAGATGAGGCATACATTTCAGATTTCTACAGCCAACCGAGATTCTAAATTGTAAATATCTAACTTCGACAGAGTCAAGTATTTTAAATTAATTTGTAAAAAAAAACAAAAAAACGCGTACATATTCAGATGCCCAAGGTCAGTTAGTTTTGAATTTTGTCTCTAACAAGAAAACACGGGGCGGGGTGGAGAACCGGGGCATTTGGGCCCCCTCGACATCTTGGACCCCAGGAGTACAACCTCGGCTCTTCTCCCTCTCGTCCGCCCGTACACACAAGTAAACATCTGATATATTCTCACACGCTGAATCAAACATAAAATGGGCACGTTATTTCAACAAACTAGCGGCATACAATGTACTTTCATAGGACATGCAATGAGAAGAGGGGGCATTGAAAATATTATAACAACAGGAAAAATAGAAGGAAGAAGATCAAGAGGAAGACCAAGAGAAATGATACTGGACAGTCTGACAGGATGGTGTGAGAGGAGATCACCAACTGAGCTGATGGCCTGCATGAAGGATCGTGTACTCTGGAGAAGCATAATAGCCAACGCCAGTCGGCACGGCACATGATGATGATGATGAGCGGCATACTCCGCCATCACATTCTCGTCACTACCTGTCACGAGCTGTAAAACACCTGGGCCTTAATAAAACAGCGGAGACACGCCCTAGCAGCTCACAGAAATATGCCCACCTTTCTGTTCCTGCAGAAAATTCTTTAAAGTTATGAGGTAGTCTTAACGTAATCAGTTATTATTCTGTATTGGCTGACGAATCAGAAACCAGCCCGAGAAGCAGCCACTCCCTCCCCGTGGGCAGGTAAGACGGGGGACAAGATTGTCTGGGCAGGATTGTCCTCCTGCACGTTCAAACGCACGTGCAATCTCAACATATTGCCGGGAACGCTTCTTACAGTGTCACGTCTGTTAAATCACTGAGTTTAAGTATCAACTAATCCTCCGCAGGAAAGATTACACGATATGATGAAGCTGTCTGTCTTAAGGATGTTTTGAAGCCCGATTTATGAGCTAGACGCAGCCAGGAAGTTATCTGGGCGTGGAGCTAAGCCAACTCTTCCTTGTTGCAACATTTGCTACTTACTGTACCGCCATTGATATGCTTAAGGTAATCTACGTTTTTTTTTTCTGTTCCTGTAGCACACAGGTTTTGTATTAAATAAACTTTTGCCATAAATTCTTTTCTGCATTGCATTACAACAGCTGTTATTTACTCCGTTATTCATTCATTCATTCATGCATGAGGCGATAGGCGTTACCCATAATGCCCCCCCTCCCCAACATTCTTTAGCGGTGACTGGTCTCTCTGATCCTCTTTAGAATGTTTTACTATGGATTAAAATTATGATGGTAGTTTCCCTTTACAAACTGCTAGTTTGGGAGCGAGTTTTCTCCCCTGGCATTGTATGTTAAAATCTTGTATGTTATAATCTTTTTGGTATCCGGGTACGCCCCCCCCCCCCTTCCTCACACATAACGGTCATGTTTATGGAAGGAATGATACAACAGGAGGATGCAAAGGTCAAAACCACTAACAACCATGTCATATGAAATAACGCTAAGATTCAACTCTTTCTTTCCTGAGTACAGCACAGTGGCAGACAGACTACTCACCTTGACTAATTTAATGTCGTACTCTCTACAGACGGCCTCAATCAGCATGTGATGAATGTGTGTGCTCACGTCCTTGGCACTGACCGTGTCCGCTGGCAGAATGCACAACATTACGTTGTAGGGATCTCTGAAAAGCAACACACAAACAACCAAAAGTTGTCAGAATGGTCTCAGTGTCACAGACTGAAGCTTTGCCTATTATTCTAATTATACACTACTGTTCTGTATTAATTTATGCTCTGACAGAAATAGCAGGTGGCGCACATGTTCATTTTATTGGTTATAACAATAACAGTTTGCTGAGTGTTATAAACGTGAAGAAAAAATCTTCTTATAGCAAACTGAAATATAACAATAAGGTTTCTTATTATTACTCATCCTTCACCAGCCTTCCTGGAGCATTTCCCTCATAACTTTCCCTTTCCCTCATAACTTTCCCCCATGCTCCACATTCCGGACGGTTCAGTTTGTTTGTTCCTCAAGATGGGAGTTTATTTTTTTAGGTTCTGCTGCACGCGAGCTGCGTTTTCCCTGCCACGTCCTGTTTATTCTAGTTGTTTTTTTTTCCCCCAGTACAATCCACACCTAACGGAAATATCCACGAAGACGTTTGCACAAACACGGAGTTGGCAGTGTGTTATTTCCTCCACTCCTGGCTGTAATTGGTGACCCCTAGACGTTCTGTACCGGGGCAAACTGTGACCTTTTGACCTGTTATTTGTTGGGCTGACACCACCATCTTGTGCCATGGCTTCGATGCCGGCTGTTTTTTAACTCTGTGTAGGATCTTCGGGGTCTGAGCCCCGCTGCACGGGGAAACGGAATAAAATGATAGCCCTTTGACTTAGTCTTCAGTCAGTCAGTCAGTCATTTGCATGTCTCTTGAGGAACTTTGCCTCACTAATAACTATCCTGTAGGCCTCTCGGTTGTAAGCAAGATGCCCTGCTGGTGATCCATCCATTTGCAGATTATCAACGATGTCTTGCAACCATCTTCGCCTTGGTCTTCCTCTCTTTTTCCTATTATGTATCCTTCCAAGACTTACGATATAAATATAAACGGTTTACCTAACTGTGACAGAGCACAGCAAATTCTTAGCATATACCTTTCAAGTTAATGAGGGCCAGATAGGCTGAACGTTTGCCAAATTTGGTCTGAGCTTCGGAAAAACATGAGGACACAACGAAACAAACATAACAACTACATATCTTCTCGAAATCTAGCAGATTCATAATAAAGCTGAAACTAGAAATACACTTTGTCAATAAATAAATAGCTGGCATTGTATTTTTTTTTCATTACTAAAAGCATTTTATAAACTTGCGCAATGTCAGTGCTCACAGTTTCACACAGAGTTGCCAGTTTGTGTTTGAAGCATCAAAATACTCACATTTCTAGTTGCAGTGCGCAGTCATGCACGCCACATGTCAGGCGTCCTTGCAGCAGTGCTTTGCTAACAACTTCCTGCAAGGTCTCGCCGATGGTCGCTCCTTTGGTCCTGACAGAAGAAATAAAAAAAAATTTGGTTCAGTAAATTTTACCTACAGAATGCAATATGAAGTCATTACATTAGCACTTTTTGTCTAAAGAGGCGGTTTTGGAAACAGGGTGTTGTGGGTTGTGTCAGACATCATCTCTTGGTGAGCAGCCTCTATCATGGCTGGATTTACCAGTGCTGGATCTGGTCCTCATGTCCCCCCTCAGATGATGCTGCGTCTTGGCACAGAGTTGCTCTCCACTTGACTCGGTCTTTCGCAGATTCTTCCCTGGACCTCGCGGCTGACAGAAAAATCTCGCACTGATAACCTAAAATACCTTTATACCTCGTTTTAGGTATGCCTTGTGGTCTGTTTCCTTTAATAAGTTCGCCGTTAACTAAAAGTCATTAATATTGTTGCATAATCATTAATATTGTCTCACAAAGTCATTAATATTGTTACAAGTGCGCTGAAGCTATCTCAAGATGAGTTATTTATACACCGTGTATCAAAGAGAAAGCTGGAAGTTCCATGAGCTCAGCCTTTCTTTTATGAGATGATACATGATGATGATGAAGTGTCGTATAGATATCTTTGTTTGCATCGATGACGTCTTCTAAAAGAAAGTCACAACCTTCAAGACCCAGAAGTAGTCCATGTAACTTTTCGAATCACTTCATATTGTTTTTATTATTTTAATTATATGCGCACAGCACGAAAAGTGAGGTTGTTATGCCCTCTGCGATAAACAGCTTCTTGCTTTTGTTAATATCGTGGCTTAAGTATATCTCCACACATAAACTTGTGATATAAAAGGTAAAAGCATTATTTATAATGTGACCAAAAAAAAAAAAGTTCTCCGTAACTTACATGTCTACGTTGAAAGCTGTAACACAAACGAATGTTTTCTGTGAAATAAACTCTATCTGCAGTCCTGCACGACAAACTACCAGAAACACACAAGTAGGAGAACACTTCTAGCTCACTCGTGACTTAAGCAGGTAAACAAAACAGAAGAAGTCTCCTCACGCGGAAACTTTTAACAAACTCCCGGCCACTGATTCACAGAAGCCCGCCGGTTAAGTCATCACATCTGACAGGGGAGACGCGAGCCGTCATCTGACTGAGTCAGGCGCACATAACTTTCACCTCGTGACTCAGTGCACAGCAGCGAGCCAACAGGTACCACAAGCCAACTCGCAAAAAGATTGGCTGAAGACGAGGGGAGGGGGTCAAAGGTCGCAATGGAAGAAAGTCACGATATATCAAAACCGGATAGACATGTTTGTCTCAAAACCCGTTTAATCTTGATTTGATAATGAAACCGTATTTCTCGCAATATTACCCACCCGCTTGTAACCATTTCCTATACTAGATTCAACAGATCGGTCAGTTTTGATGCCGAAATAGTGAAATTTGAAAGAAAAAAAAAAAGAAAATTACTAATTATAACTAGGAACAAAAACTATAATATTTTCCTCATCAATCTTTTCTCGCATTTACTGTCTATATATTTCATAAACCATTTAATAAAATAAAGACGGTATATATATGCAGGAAACTCTCTACCGTAGAGAGCGGAACAACAACACAACTCCTTCAGATCATCAGAGGAAGTACCCCCCAGTGTTTCGGCCCTTTAAACTCCTGACACTCTAAGGGGGGCGGGCCCCTCTGGGTCATGACTCCCAGGTCTTGTGAGTTGTTGCTTTTTTTCCCGGACCCGGGATCGAACCCATGGTCTTCCAGTTGGCACTATAAGGTAAATAAAACAGTAAATAAACTGGGTTCACCTGAAAAGCAAAGTAAAATACCTGAACTATGAATGGGTCGATAAAACGATAAATCTCACGGACATACCAAAGCTCACTGACGCACAACAAAGCTCTCCAGCGCTTGTGTGTGTGTGTGTGTGGGGGGGGGGGGGTTCCAGATAAGTGCAAGGACGTCATTGTGCTTTCCGAATAGGAAATTAACTCTTTACTTCACTACAAATCTTTTACATCACAGACGGTAAGTTGGACAGCTATATCTGCTATAAAAATTTACTGTCATATCTTTTTGGTTTATAGGGGTTATGGAAAATGCCGCTATGTAGGAGGTCCAGACTCTCAAAATGTACCCCTGCAGGAAGTGACAAAGGGTAGAAACTGTATGTATACTTCAGTGAAAAAAATATGGCGTAGGAGATAGCGAGTCTACATTACATAAGCGATTACGTACACCGGCCTCTGTATTTACAAGTCCTTTCTCCTTCTCCAAAGCACTCGTTCACTTTGAAAATCACACAGTGGATTCCGCACCTGGTACACGCCGTACCCTGGGAGTGAACGAACTCGGTGAACTTTTCCGGTTCCTTCACGCACACAAACATGGAGTGAGCATTTAGTTCGTTGCATAAACTCGGTTACCTCCCCCCGTCAAGGAAGATCAACAGGTAAAGCCATTCCTACACCCACAGATTCTCACGATTACCTGGCCGAGTCATACCCGTCTTCACTTTGTCGATGTCCGCCTGACTCATTATGATGGGAGAAGATGTGAATAATTAAACTTAAACATGATCACAGTTTGCATATTTTCGTTGTGAACGGGAAGCCTCTGACCAAAGCCTCTTTCCAGGTTAGGCTGCCATGAACTCCCCCCGAACCTTGTGCACATACAGAACTTCCTCATTCGTAATCACGGATATTTTTCTCTTTCCCCTCCCCCCCCCCTTCTTTCTCCATAAATGATATACAACCCGGCAAGTCATTGGGATGTACAATCTGGCAAGTCAATCACTTTCTGTTAGCTCTACCAACCTGCACAACTGTTGCATCCACCCTCCCCCCCAACTCGTCTGTCGGTCGGAAGAGCGGGATAAAAGAAAACCTAACAGAAACGAGGTCAGTACGCATAAACCCGGGAACCACGCTCTCTGTACCTCATTACCTTCCACCTGCCTGACCGATATTATGCGCACATCTTAACGCGCTGCGCTGTCTGGCAGTTCTCAAAGGAAAGTCTACATCTACACGTTAATTAAACAATTTTCAAACGCAGCAAGTAACCGGCAAAGCGTTACCTTAAAGCCATTTTCTAAAGAAAAGCTGAGGTGTCCTTCTTCCTCCCCCCCCCCCCCTCTTCCACCCCATTTCATCGTGAAGAAAGAAAGCGTTTCATATTTTAAATAATGGCCGTTTATACTGGTGGCAAGTACAGGCACGGCACTCTGTCAGTGACAAATCTAAACTTCTGGCACTGCGATCTGGTGTTCTTTGCACCTAAGAGGTGGAAGATGTTTGGGCACAGCATCGTCTCGGATTGGGAGCTGGGTTACGGCGATAATTCTCTCAGTCCCTGATTGCAAAAAAAACAAAACAAAACACCAAAACAAAACAAACAAAAAATCAGGGGGTGTGCAATTCTTCTTTAGCACACTCCACCACCATGGGAACTATGGTGATTCCTGCCACATTAGTCAGGCTAAGCCTGTTATTGGGTGTATTAACGTGGAGGTGGGGGACTGGGTCTTGGTCGGCTGTGGTTCGCCAGCCCTGACGCCAGCATGTCAGCTATGGGTCGGTGACTGCCAAATCGGGCGTCTTCGTCTCCTCCTATTTCGTGTATTTCCAGCACGGAAATGGAATACAGAGTGTTGAAATTATTATAAAGTTCTCACGGATATAATATAAATGAGTAGCACTCAAATGTTTAGAATGTAAGGGATAAATAGGTAGCTGTTGTAGTTCCTCAGAGAGAGAGGAGAGAGAGAGAGAGATAGGAGAGAGAGACTGCCATGACTCGAGTTAGTTGAGTTTTGCTACAAACCGCAGCTCATATTAAACTATGTGAAAGAGAGATTTACTAGACGCGGGAGTACACGATTATGCCCTCTTTGTAACAAACGCTGGCCGGTAAAAAGATTATGAACACTTTTTTAAAAAGGCGAATATTATGAACAACGGTGACAAATAAGTGCGAAATGACAAGCTAGTATCCCTGCAAGGGAGACAAACTATCGAATCAAGCCTATGTACCTCGGCCGGGAAAACCAGCAAGGGAGTGTATGACCTTGACAAAGTGCCGGACGTAGAGAAAGGAACCGTTTTTGTTTTTTTTTCCCATTAAACCAACTTGTGCATTATTTTCACAGGCTGCTGCTCGCACTCCGCAGCTCCTGCAAAATTAATCTCATACCTGTATGTTCAAAATTAATCTACACTATCCCAGATGTACACATCATTTACGTTCGTAACTTCCCCCCCCCCCAACCAAACAATTATCGATTATCTCCCTGCTCGAGTATTATCTCCCCTGTCTCCTCGCATAGGTTCCCATGCACTCCATTGCATGTAACTTTCCCTCATTTTTCTGAGGGCGCACGCAAGCAATAATTAAGTGAGACTACTTCTGAGCTAGATCCAATACGAATGCAATCTGCAAAAGCGAAATTTTCTGTATCTCATGCTAAAGCGAAACATCTTTCTTCCAAAGTAACGCCTCTATGAAGCGAGGCGAAGGTCATGCACCAACACGGCTCACTGGCCACAGAGTCAGACAAGAATCCCGCAGCTACCAGAAATCTCCCGTTAGGGGCAATGTCGCCGGCATATAACCAACCATACAGTAAAATACAAACACACACGCCCATACGAAGAGAAAGCGAGATCATGTGAGGACTATAATTCAAACAAGAGAACAGAGAGATCACGTGAGCACTATAATTAAAAGTCTCCCTGCAGGTTAACCAATATACAACCAACAAGGGCACGAGACAAAACAAATTCTCTTGGCTTGCTTTAGCGATGGATGACCATGATGTCAGTTTGGTGTGAACAACGAACAACCAACCCAGTTTTAAATCGGTTACTCGCTCTTTGGACAAGACTTTGCCTCCCGACATTTGAGATAACCGCGAAACTGGAGCACAAACAAAAATCTGGCCACCTTATCACAGAACTGCCAGTTAAGACTGCGTCATCAAAAGTTTTTAAAAAAACCAAAAACTGGCCATTAGCTTTCTCGAATTACAAAACAACTGCATTCATTCTGGCAAACATCTACAAAAACTCGACTTCAAGCCGTGCCTCTTGTTGTTTGTTCCCTCTTGTTTTATAGTGCAGTCTACACTCTGTACTAGCGAGCCTGATATTTCCTGTAAACGGTCGCGGACAGTTCTAGGTCATCTGCGCTGCGCAATGAACTCGTTTACTATAGATCCTGTCCCCCCCCCCCCCTTACTTTTGCTTATCTTTCCACCTTGCTGGTGTTGAAAGCTTCAAAATCTATAAACATCTTGTGAAATAATAAATTACGGGCAGAAAAATGTCAGAGAAACATTGAAAATGTTGCGCAATTTATATTTATTTTCACAGAAACACGTGAACACACCTGCTAGAATGATCTAGGTCGATTCGGCGTATGAAGGTATATGTTAACATACGTTATTTGTTTTGGCTCGGGATAAATGATGACTGTGCTAGACTGATGGGCATAATTGTCGCCAGAGCCAGGCAACAATATCTGGTCAAGACCCCATCCTACCTCTCTGACAGTGATCCGAGTAACAGGCTTCGCTTGGCCAACGAGATGGGACTCGCTGTGGTCTCTGTGGCGGTAAAATCTGTCAAAGGGTTAATGCAGGCTGTGGTCTCTGTGGTGGTAAAGTCTGCCAAAGGGTTAATGCAGGCTGTGGTCTCAAAGGGTTAATGCACGCTTTCCTGTGTTTTTTTTTTAGCTTC
Source organism: Achatina immaculata (assembly GCA_009760885.1). Classification (NCBI taxonomy): domain Eukaryota; kingdom Metazoa; phylum Mollusca; class Gastropoda; order Stylommatophora; family Achatinidae; genus Lissachatina; species Lissachatina immaculata. The sequence continues at coordinate 26,910,987 of CM019705.1, read as the reverse complement.
ACTCATGGCCTGTAGTCCTAGGCCACCGAACCCCTGTTGCCTCCTTCGCCTGTACATTAACATCTCCACTGCATCGGCTACGAAGAACACCGTGCTTACAATAGGGAGTTTGTTGTTGTTGCTTTTCTGGGTTAAGTGTCCACAGATAGTTCAATGTTCGTACTGAGCGTTTGATCATAAAGAGATATGGGGTGTCCAGCTCAGGATGATTGTGATAATGCATTTGCATATTCTTACACGTATCTTTGCTATGTTTTATTTCATAAGATCTGCTAACCTTTGATGGATGAGAGAGAGAGGGAGAGAGAGGGGACCCTAAGGATGAGAGACGTTCACACCTTCTGATGATCAGAGTTGTTATTGTTTCACCTGTAAATGCGGACTGCAGATGACCCAGTGACCTAGTTGAAGCACAGGCTTGGTAAAGTAACTGACTGGAATAAGACACGAAGCGGCCCAAGTTTACGAGTTTTTTGGTATCGTGGGATACTGCTGCCAGATTGTCATGCCAGCCAGCCTAAAAGACTGCATCGACCCGCTTTTTTCTGAACACGGTTAGAACAGGGTCTTGACCAACCGACTGTCTGGCTTCCTCCCTTGTTTACTGCAATGACTGGCTTCCACTGCAGTTTATGCATTTATATTCGCACAAAGAGACCAGATATTCAGAAACTTGACTGCATGAATTACATTTCTGGCCAGCGTTAACTTTTTTTTTCCCAACAGAAAAACCTGGGCGTGGTCGTCAAGGAGACTGCACGACGCGTCATAACAAACCTATGACGCGCGAATAGACAGTGGCCGATCTTGTGCAGCGGCTCGTAACATCTCGTCTATTTATCTTTTCATGTTTATATTATCTGCCAGCGACGCTGCGACGTTGCCGGGGAAACTATTATGGACAAGGCTGAAAGAAATCTTAATGAAATAAATAGGGCAGTTTTGAGCTTTGTCCTGACAGCTGTGGTCTATGGGAACAGGTGACGTCGTCTTCGTGTAAAGTATGGGAAAAAGGGGTTGAGAAGTAGATCGGGGGGGGGGGGGGAGGGGGGGGAACAGAACGAAACCAACAATTTGCTAATACTTGCTGCACAAATGCACGCAATAACTGGGATCTGACCCTTTGCTGGGATACTGAGAGAGGCACACGTATGTGATGACGGAAACAGTAAGGAAGTATCAACACATTTTTTAAAAAAACCCCACCATTTATGCGCCCATGGAATACTCGTCCAGCAACTTGGGGCGGTAGACGAGAGTTCTAGGCGTGGCCACATGCATCACGTGACCTGCTGTTACTATATTCGGACCACGACAGCTTTCCGCCTTGAGCTTGCGCAGTGGAAATGTGCTGACGACGCACGTGCGCGAAAATAAACGAGCTCCAGTGCGTGTGGCAGAATCAGGCAGTCAATACGTGTTGTTATTATAGTTTATCCTCGCTAAAAACAGGCGAAAAAGATATTGAACGTGGCAACGTTGTAAGACTTCCGCGACGGAAATGCTGGCCGTGTGAAGTAAATTACACTATTATTAGTACGCAGGCTTATTTAAATAACACTCGACAGACAGACTTTCTATCTTCACAATCCAGCACTGTCTCAGAAACTATTTTTTTTTCTAGCGCTGCTTGCATAAATCCCAAATACAGCACAAGATTTCAAACCACGCAATTTCCATCCCTGGACCGAAGTTGATCACGCTAGGAATTTCCTATGAATTCAGTTCGGCTTTCCCCCCGACTAGGAAGTGAAATACCGAAACTGATACTCGGCTGAAGTAAACATTCCATTTTTCCTGGTTACGTTACGGCTATGGGGAAGATCCTACGAGTTCCAAGAAAGGAATGAAATGAGTAACCGCAGGAAACTCCGCAGGAATGAATATTCCCTCCCTCTCCCCCACCCCCCATGTATTTATTTCTGAGGTTGGGTGATTAGGAGAACTGCCGTTTATGATGGAACAGACAAGCTGTGGACGGCCAACTTGACGGCCATGTTGATGGCAAGATAGGGACTTCTAGAAAACAGTGCTTGCATTATGTCAGCACGGAATAATATAGCTCGTCTATAACTATGTCATTCCCTTCCTTCCCCCTCCCCCCTTTTTTTCTCTCTCTCTCTCTCTCTCCCCTCCCCCAACCCCCATACCTGGCAGAAGTCATGAATTCATAACAGCTGGATGTGAATACATAATATATGCGTGTGCCCGCATATGTAATCTCCGACAAACGTTTTACACATCTGCAACAGAGTTTCAGCTCTGACATGCGGCCAAGACTTGACATGTGTTCTTACTCGGGGCATGACCTTGTCTTGGTTTATAAGAGTACATATTTCATGCCCGGCTGTTGCTGCTGTTGGGAGCATACAAACACTGCAGAGGTGCAACAAATAAAGAGTCAGACTGCAAAGGTGCAGCAAATGAAGAGTCAGACTGCAAAGGTGCAGCAAATGAAGAGTCAGACTGCAAAGGTGCAACAAATGAAGAGTCAGACTGCAAAGGTGCAACATATAAAGAGAATACGAGTTTCCACACTAAATAAATCACAAATTTACGAACCAAAGCAAAAGCTCTGCCTCCGGAGGAGACTTTCAGAGTGCAGACAAAAGCGTAGAAGAAAAGGCACCATCACATTCAATCATCATGTGAAAGGTGTTCCCCCTCCCTCTCCATAGCCCTTCCATCCAGCTAAAATCGTAAGGAGACATAGTTTTGGCTATGAATGGAAGAAGGTAAAAGAAATTTTGTGTGTGTTGGGCAAGAGCAGAAAAAAAAGGCAAAGGACAGGCATTTGTGGAAAACTTTTGCGGAAGTTCCATGTGCCCTGGGCACTTAAGGTTCAGAGAGAGGGAGAGAGAGTGTGTATGTGTGTTAGGGAGGGAGGGGAAGGGGGACTAAATGGTTAACGTGTAAAAGGGGAAATTGTCTGTGCAGCAGGACAGAAGGACGAGGAAGACGGATAGTAATGCAAAACCGTTTGTGGCTAAACTTGTTGCTGTCACTTCAGAATAATTCGCTCTAAAAATCTCTGCAGCATAAAACATGGAGCATATATATCAGCGTTTTCAGTAGAAGCCCTTCTGTAACTGGCAGTGAACACTGCATACGTGCTAATATAACCTGTGGCTTCCTGCTCAGTGAATCTAGAGTTAGCAAGAATGTGTTTTCATTAAATGCATCATATGAAACAGCTATGCTTCTAATCTTTCTAAAGCTTGTCTTTTACTGTGAAGACATTAAGTCATGAAATAACAAGTCACATGATTAGCAATGTCAGTGTTACTCACTTGTCTGCAGCAGTATCCATTTCTTTCGAGTCGCAGCGGTCAGTAAGTGTCATCTTTGCGAAATATTCCACAGGAGATGTTATGAGCTATGAAAAACTCGAAATCACGACCACTCAGTTGATCTTAACTTGCTATATAACCTTTTAGGAATAAAGAGAACAATCTGGACAGGTTGCTTCGAGCGCGTGACTCCCAACTGACAAGGCCAGGACGTTTTTGATCCTTTATCCAGCGCGCAGTCACGAGAGGAAAATTCAGAACGAGGCGCGGCTTGCGTTAGCAGTTTCTGATTGGCTGAACACCGGGACAAGCGCGGGTTATTTGGGGCAGGGATGAAGGAAAGTTATTCTTCCACGTTAAAGATATCTTTATAAGGCAACAATTAAATTAATAGCAAGTAATAAAGGTAGGCAGAGGTGTATGGATAAGTTTTACGAAAAGATAGAAAGAGTGAGGAAAATTGGGGGGGGGGGGGGGGGGGGGGGAAGAATGACAGAAAGTAAAGAGCATACGTATACCTTCTTTGCAAAAGTCATCATTTGTGCCAGCATGAATAACGTCATCATTTGAAGCAAAGTTGCGACCGCTGAGCTCCTTTTTGAGTTTGGTAAACAGGAACAAATCTGGGGAATAAGAGGATGTTCAAGAAGCTGGAAGCCGCATTCATGAATGGCAGCCATTGCCACCGCCAACTTGTGAACTGGAGCATTGTCTTGATGAAAGATGACTCCTCTCGTCAATTTCCCTGGACGCTTTTCCTTCAGTTTGACCAGCATTTGCTTCACAAGATTAGCGTAATAGGCCCTGGTGACCATTCTGCCCTTTTGAAGATAGTCTACCAACCAATAGCACACCTTCTGAATCCCAAAAGATGGAAGCTATCACTTTGCCTGCATACAGAACTATACTTGCTTTCTTTGGAGGTGGGGATCATTGATGTTTCCACTGCTTTGACTGTTCTTTGGTTTCTGGTTGAAAATGATGAACCCAAGTCTCATTCATAGTCACAAATTGCTGAAGAAACTTTTCAGGATCTGCAGAAAAATGGCCAAGATTGTCTCTTGACATGTTGAGATGCTATCGTTTGTGATCAGCTCCAATAAGTTTCGGGACCCATCGAGGAGAGATCTTTGTCATTTGAAGATCATTGTGAATAATGGCATGAACACGTTCCTGGAAGATGCCCAACTCAATAGCAATGTACCGCTCAGTTAGTCGTCGATCCTCCATTATCATGTCATGAATTCTGCCGGTGGTTTCATCGGTGGTTACCGTTCTTGGTCTTCCTGAACAGAGATCATCTTCCAAACTCTCCCTTCCGTGTTTGAATTGAGCTGCCCTTTTCTTCACTGTGCTGTAAAAAGGAGCACTCTCCCATGGAGTCTCTACCATATCCCCGTGGATCTCATTGATGCATAGGTAGCGAATGACTGCTCGATGAGAAATTTTACTAATTTATTCAATTTCTGCCATCCCTTACCGCTTCAGTAGCCTGTAAAAAAAAAAATTGATTGCAGTTAATTTCTTGAAACTTGGTGTTTAATCTTACATTAACCCGATCTACGAATGAACCTGATATCACCTTTTTTTTTGGGGGGGGGGGCGTTTTTCTTATAAGACGAATAAAGAAAAAGCAACAATATAACCTAGGTCACAGAATGAGAAGTCCATAGGTTGGAACAACATATTCCTCTCACGCGCCAAGACTAGAACCCACGCCTTCTGCCTGGCATAGTGCCCGTACTGACTTCCAGTATACTAACCATAGCTGACATGCTGGTGTCAGGGTTGGCTGACCAAGACCCTGTCGCAGTTCTGTATTGGTACCCTCAGTAACAGACAGAGATCACCATTGTCCCCAAGGGAGTGGAGTCTAGTGAAGAATTATTGCACACCACCTGCTTTTTAGCTCCGTTCTTCTTCTTCTTCTACTTCTTCTTCTTCTTCTTTCCGAGCCATTAAGACTCATTGCTGCAGATAAAGTTCGCCTCCATTCCTCTCTGTTCCTAACATTCTCTCTTCAGTTGGTGACACCAATCTTTTTGCAGGGGACTGAAAAAAAATAGTAACCATGACCCGCTCCCAATCCGATACTGTGCCTCAACACCTTCACATCATCGGCTGCAAAGAACACCAGCCCGCATTTACAAGAAGAAGGAAAAGAAGAAGATGGTTTGAACCATCTCTCTAGTTGAGATCTCTACTGTTTATTACAAGACAGACCAAACACAGCTGATACGTCCCTGCCTTTTGGATAACGTAGCATGTTAGTGCAGCTGTACTTCTGACATGAAACAATCACCTGTACCTGCAGTGCTCCCCCCTCCTCCCCACCCAGGGCCCGACATTGGTCCATGCACATTCGTGGGGGGAAAAAGGGGATGGGGAGGCTAGACTTAAAAACTGCTCAGTCAAATGAACAATCCACCTCTGATTGTGTCCTGCCTGCTCTGCCACTTAGACAGGCATTGCGCGATGCATTTTCCTGTACACATCAGGCTGTCTTGTTACATGATCTATTCACTGACTGCTTAAAGTGCAGAATGGGCAAGGGAGAAACCTACATTTAAGTAGATCTAAACTTAAGATTTGTTATTATTTATTCAGGCCAGTGTAACTGACAAAACTCAGATCCACGCAGGCAAACAGCAGTATGAATAAAGGGGGTGGGAGCGAGCAGTTTTGTTTCTTTTTTTTTTTTTTTCTAAGCATTGCACAGATCCCTGAAAATTGCGTTCCCAGGGAAAGGGGAAAAGCCCGAACTTACGGCATCTCCAAAACATTTTTCCCTTCTGTTATTTATTTCTCATGTACATTCATCTGGGATTTTTTTTTTTTTTAATATGACAGGATCCCTTCCTGTTGGATAGCTGGACTTTTTTTTTCTCTTCAAAGAACTGAGTCAGTACTGCAGCCAGCTGTCAACATTTGTTTTTTAAAACTACACTATTTAAGAACGCGCAAACTTGAGACCGTACCCTAGCCCAGATTTCCAAACCCGGCCTGTATTGAGGCTGGTGTTTCTTTGAAAACACACGCAGACGCGGCAAGTCGCGAACTTGACCGCGGGCGTATCTAACAACTCGACACAAAGAAGTGCAGTCATCACGGACGTTGTAGGGCCGTGTCAAAGCAACTGCAGACTTCTTCCTCACACACGTTATTATCTTGGACTCGAACTTATAGGAGTTTGTGGTTTATATTGCCAGTCGCTGCAGAGCGGGAGTATGGAGAGTTAGGTAATACTGAACTTGATGTGACAGCCATTTAGGTAAAACTGAACTTGATGCGACAGCCATTTGGGTAATACTGAACTTGATGCAACAGCCATTTAGGAAATACTGAACTTGATGCAACAGCCATTTAGGTAATATTGAACTTGATCCAACAGCCATTTAGGTAATACTGAACTTGATGCGACAGCCATTTAGGTAATATTGAACTTGATGCGACAACCATTTAGGTAATACTGAACTTGATGCAACAACCATTTAGGTAATACTGAACTTGATGCGACAGCCATTTAGGTAATACTGAACTTGATGCGACACTCAGGTAAACATCGTAAATCGCGGGCGTGGCTACACTCTTAAATAGAAAACCGCTAAAATCTCGGCGAGAGAGAGAGAGAGAGAGAGAGAGCCCAGACTCAAGAACACATTCTCCAAGTATACACTGTCAGTTGAGACACACATCTTTTTTTTTTTTTACACATAGAAAATAACGAGCCCTGTTTTCTATGTGTACAAACGTGTATCTGAAACTTGATGAAATGACACCTGAAACTACCTTTATGTAAGAAGTATTCGTTTATTTCTTGTTATTATTGTCAAGTATGCGCTAGATATTTGCAGGAAGCCATGTCTGTGTGTGTGTGTTTGCGGTAAAAAAAAAGTGGTACCTGCTAGAGACTGAATGTAAAGCGACAGGAATGTCTTGTGTCACGACCTAGTTCCCTTTTTTGGGTGCCACTGTTTTCGACCAGATAGCCGTTTATGGCTTCGCTACCAAATACTTTACATTTTTTTAAGAGGTGCGAGATAGCCAAGTTGATTAGTGCGCTGTACTCTCGTGGCTCGACGGTTGCTCGTCCTATTCCCCCCTCCCCCCTCCCATTCAAGTAATTCTCTTCTCCTCTTTCTTTCTCGCATGTCTAAAAGTGTTTTGTCTATTTTTTTTTCCGAGGTCTACCCATGCAGCATTGTGTTCTGTTACTCTACTGAGATAGTGAAATGCTGTTGTGGCTACAATCCTGAATCAAGAAAAAGAGCCTAGATAGGAATCCTTTAGACTAAAGCTCGCCCCCCCCCCCCACCCTACTTTTCCCCCAAAATACAGAAGCAGAAAATTGTTTCAAGTGAGAAATATAACCAGCTGGTACAGAAATAGTAGCTACAGATGTTATCCAGAAAACAGTGACGTATCGATTGTGTTTCATCTGCGCGTTAACAAAGTTATGTAGTACCAGCAGAGATCACAAACAGAGGGGAATCAGATCATATGCCAGGACACGGACGGTAGAGATCGTAGGGGGTCAGGGACTCTTACTAAGTTTAGCCCAGCATGGCTGGGAGATGGTTGGTCCGTCTCTGCATGAGATTATCCTGTCGCTTGAGAGAATATGAGTGGGAATGAGTGAGAATATGAGTGAGAATGTGAGTGAGAATATAACTGAGAATACGAATGAGAATGTGAGTGAGAATATGAGTGAGAATATGAGTGAGAATGTGAGTGAGAATATAACTGAGAATACGACTGAGAATATGAATGACAATGTGAGTGAGAATATGAATGAGAATATGACCATGAGTGAGAATATGACTGAGAATATGACTGATGGAAGGAAGGAAAGTGACTGAGAATGTGAGTGAGAATATGACTGAGAAATTGACTGAGAATATGACTTAAGCTGACTGATAATATGACTGAAAAATTGACCGAGAATATGACTGATAATATGATTGAGAATATGACTGAGAAATTGACTGATAATATGACTGAGAAATTGACTGATAATATGAGTGAGAAACTGACTGAGAATATGACTGAGAAATTGACTGAGAATATGAGTGCAGAAGAAGAATACACGTGGCCCCCCTGAAACAGGTTTTTACACAGGAATCACGACAACAGAGAAAACGTCCATCAGTGCCCACTAGTCCAGTCTGTCTCTACTTTGTCAAGTTAAAACAACGCTCTAGTCTGTCCCTACCTTGTTTGTCAAGTTAAAACAATGCTCCAGCATGTCCCTACCTTGTTTGTCAAGTTAAAACAACTCTCCAGTCTGTCCCTTCCCTTGTTTGTCAAGTTAAAACAACGCTCTAGTCTATCACTACCTTGTTTGTCAAGTTAAAACAACGCTCCAGTCTGTCTCTACCTTGTTTGTCAAGTTAAAACAACGCTCCAGCCTGTCTCTACCTTGTTTGTCAAGTTAAAACAATGCTCCAGCATGTCCCTACCTTGTTTGTCAAGTTAAAACAACTCTCCAGTCTGTCCCTTCCCTTGTTTGTCAAGTTAAAACAACGCTCTAGTCTATCACTACCTTGTTTGTCAAGTTAAAACAACGCTCCAGTCTGTCTCTACCTTGTTTGTCAAGTTAAAACAACGCTCCAGCCTGTCTCTACCTTGTTTGTCAAGTTAAAACAATGCTCCAGCATGTCCCTACCTTGTTTGTCAAGTTAAAACAACTCTCCAGTCTGTCCCTTCCCTTGTTTGTCAAGTTAAAACAACGCTCTAGTCTATCACTACCTTGTTTGTCAAGTTAAAACAACGCTCCAGTCTGTCTCTACCTTGTTTGTCAAGTTAAAACAACGCTCCAGCCTGTCTCTACCTTGTTTGTCAAGTTAAAACAACTCTCCAGTCTGTCTCTACCTTGTTTGTCAAGTTAAAACAACGCTCCAGTCTGTCTCTACCTTGTTTGTCAAGTTAAAACAATGCTCCAGCATGTCCCTACCTTGTTTGTCAAGTTAAAACAACTCTCCAGTCTGTCCCTTCCCTTGTTTGTCAAGTTAAAACAATGCTCCAGCCTGTCTCTACCTTGTTTGTCAAGTTAAAACAATGCTCCAGTCTGTCTCTACCTTGTTTGTCAAGTTAAAACAATGCTCCAGCATGTCCCTACCTTGTTTGTCAAGTTAAAACAACTCTCCAGTCTGTCCCTTCCCTTGTTTGTCAAGTTAAAACAATGCTCCAGCCTGTCTCTACCTTGTTTGTCAAGTTAAAGTAACACGCCAATGCGTCCTTGCTTCGCTGGTCAAGTCAAAATAACGCGCCAGTCCACCCCTACTGGTCAAGTTGAAGTAATGCACTAGACCATCCCTATCTAGCTGTTCAGGTTGAAAATAACGCGTCAGTCTGTCCCTGTCTCATTTGTCAAGTTGAAGTAACGTACCAGTCCGTCCCTGTTTCGTTGGTCAAGTTAAAGTAACAGGCCAGTCCGTCCGTGTCTTGTTGGTCGAGTTAAAGAAAGAGGCCTGTCCATCCTTTTCTCGTTGGTCAAGTTAAAGTAACAGGCCAGTTCATCAGTGTCTCGTTGGTCAAGTTAAAGTAAGGGGCCAGTCCGTCCGTGTCTCTTTGGTCAAGTTAAAGTAACAGGCCAGTTCATCAGTGTCTCGTTGGTCAAGTTAAAGTAAGGGGCCAGTCCGTCCGTGTCTCTTTGGTCAAGTTAAAGTAACAGGCCAGTCCATCAGTGTCTAGCTGGCCAAGTTAAAGTAACAGGGCATCCTATTTCCCACTGCACGTCTGGAATGTAGGATTGGGTTGTTGACATGCTCTGATCAGCTGGTCCTGATAGCTGCACAATCTGTCTGATAACAGCCACTTTAGCTTTCCTAAACTTAGCGTACAATCACGTAACCAAGGGTGTTTTTAATAGCTCAACCAGGATTTGGTAGCTGTTAATAGGGCGTGTTAAGTCCAAGTATGACGCCAGTTAAGACTACCATGTACGGGCACATGTTGGTCCGCGTACCAACATTTTTTTTGTGACATGCAGACAGTATAGGTAGTTTCTTTGAAGAAACATGTATTTTGCTGGAAACGTTAACAATATATGCTTTTATATTGTAGAACTACAATAGCCTGGCTTGATAACTTAATAATATAAAAGTTCTGATTTTCATATTCATCTAAATAGTTATATTTTCTTTCAAATAAAATTATACTCTCTCTCTCTCTCTCTCTTTGTCTATCTGACTCTCTCTCTCTCTCTGTATGTCTCTTTCTCTGTGTCTGTCTATCTATCTCTCTGTCTGTCTCTGTGTGTGTGTGTGTGTCTGTCTGTCTATATCTCTCTTTGTGTCTATCACTGTCTGTCCTGTCTCTCTATCTGTATCTTTCTGTGTGTCTGTCTCTCTGTCTGTCTGTCTCTCTCTGTCTGTTTCTCTCTATCTGTATCTCTTTCCGTGTCTCTGTGTCTGTCTGTTTCTATCTCCATCTGTCTCTCTATCTATATCTCTCTCCGTGTCTGTCTCTCTGTCTGTATCTCTCTTCGTGTCTATCTCTCTGTTTGTGTCTCTGTCTGTCTGTCTTTGTGTATCTTTCTCTCTCTGTCTATCTCTCTCTGTCTCTCTATCTGTATCTCTCTCCGTGTCAGTCTCTCTGTCTGTCTCTGTCTGTCTCTATCTGTAGCTCTCTCAGTGTCTGTCTCTCTGTCTGTCTCTCTGTATCTATCTCTCTCTGCCCCCCCTCTCTCTCTCTCGCTCTCTTAATTTGTACGTTTTGTGAGTATAAAGTTAGTACAGTTGACATTTTCAAGAATGTGGCCCATCTGAGGACTGAAAGTCTTTTTATGGCCCGCCGAACAAAAATAGTTGACCTTGTCTGCGGCAAACCTTCAGCGCGATGAGGATCTGCAAGTCCGCGCCTGCGACTTATGATGGGCTCTGATAAGGCATGACAATGTTTAAATTTAGTTATCCGTGACAGGCCAGCCTTAGCGTAGTCTTCTTGACGGCATGAAGTTTAAACTGAAGCTTCTGTAGGAAAGGGGGTCTGAGTGGCGAAGTGGTTAGAGCACTAGTCTCTCAATGTGAAGGTCGGGGGGGGGGGGGTGTTCGAATCCGGGCCGGCTGTAGAAGTGGGTATCCAACGTCTTCTAGAATTGAGGAAAGAAAAGCGACCAGGTCTGATGCTGACAACATCTTTCTCTAGTGTCCTGATAGGTCAAGGAAAATATGGGCACTAACACCATATCCCTATGTACCCGTAAGGCATGACAGGGTCACCTTTACCTACCTATCCTACCTTCTGTAGAAAAGGCCCGAAGCCCTCCTGCTGATAGCAGGATTCATAGAGGCAACCCGACTCCCTGTTTAGAAGGCTGAGCATACGAACCTGAAGGAGGAGGAAGAAGAAGAAGAAGACTGGTATCAGGCTAGTAGTGTTCATTGATCGCTTATTTTTAATATCCAGAGAGGATCTCTAGAAGTCTTCTCAATAGGATCCCCTACCTTAAGAAAAAAAAGCTGATCTATATCCGCTGACCATTATGCAGTATAAAGTGAGCCACGAAGAACCAGCCCGCACTTGGAGTACAATAACCCACCACAGATGATGTATACAGTGCCTTGCAATCACTTCCATCTGGTAAATGACAATGCTGACAAGGAATACGGGAAGCAGGCTATAGCAGTGAACCTCATCGCAGGTTGAAACTGACCAAACGATATTAACATTGTACAAGGAGATTCAAAGAAACACGAGACAGATCTTGTAACAGTTCTAGAAGTTAATACGAGAAGCTGATGACCATCTAGGTTGTTAGATGCGGGATAGACAGCACTGAGTTGTCAGTCCCAAGGTAACCAGTCATCTCTGAGTTGTCAGTCACAAGGTAACCAGTCATCTCTGAGTTGTCAGTCCCAAGGTAATCAGTCATCTTTGACTTGTAACAGTCAGTTAACGTAAAATTATCCATGTTCAGTGGGCTGGCTGGCTGAGTGATTAGGCGCTGGGTCAACTAATCCGGTGGTACTGGGTTCAAGTCCCAGTAGTAAGGATTTTTCTTGTTCTGCTTCCACCACACCAAAAAGACCCTAGCGTCGCCCAGCCTGTAAAAAAAAAACAAAACAAACGAGTCCCAGAGAAATCAGGGAAGTTAAATATGCCCAAAACTGATACTTACCAGGTCATACTTTCAGGTGCTGATGGTCTTGGAAATATGGCCCTAACACTGTATCCCCAATATGTCTTAATGGCATGGAAACGGGGACTTTACCTTTACATTTACCTTATCCACTTGAACTTATATTTTATCTGTGGAAGAGGGAAAACCAAATCATAACGGGATGTTCTTCTGTTGCAGCTATGTATAATATCTGATTTTGAGAAATGAAAGGAAAAATAAGCACAGTCTCAGTTTTCCCAGTATCTCCGAGATTAGGGCATAACAAAGCGAGAATGATTGGGCCTCTGGGAGGGGAAACTAATTACCGGAACAGCCAGCATTCTATCAGAATTACCGAGTTTCGGCCACGTTTCGGTCGTCGCAAATGCATCTTATCTGTCGTATTGTCTTCGAGCAAATGTTACTTGAGTTTAGACTGATACGCGTGTAGTAATTTTTTTTTTAAAAATCTGTTGTGACGGGTGATGGGTCTTGATGCTTTTATTTCCATACTGAAACCAAAAGACAAAGCATGGAAGGCGATTCCAAGAACTCACAAGACCAAAGAAAGTTCGCCTCCAGGAAATCGGAGGTCAAGACCATGCTCATCACATTCTTTGACAGTGAAGGTGTGATTTACAAGTATTTCGTGGCACAGGGTGTCACCAGTGACCTCTGCTAAGGGTTGTCATGGAACGGTCACTGACGCGCACCCGTTGTGTGAGATCGAATTTGACAGCGTCTGGCGATTGACATCTTTTGCATGATACCCCCCCCCCCCCCACCCCGGCGCATTCGGCCCTCATCGTGAAGTTGTTTTTAGCGTGAAAAAGGGGGGGGGGGTGTCACAGTGCTGGAACGTGCGCTTCCTTCCCCCCTCTCTTTACTCACCAGATCTGGCTCCTGTAGATTTTGAGGTTGTTATGTGAGCTAAACTCGGCCTTCACAGGGAAGCGCTTTGGCGACATTCAAAGATGCTCAGCTGCATGTAACCGTTGAACTGAAAGACATTCCTTCTAAATAAGTTTAAAGAGGCATTCCGAGACTCGCGTCGTCGCTGTGAATGTGGTATTGTGGCCGACAGAGATTACTTAGAAGGACGGTAGAAGAGATTTCTCTCCCAGGTATGCAATGTGCTTGTGATTTGATCAGTCCCATTTCTTTTTTTTTTCTTCTTCTTCTTATATTTATATGGGTGTCTGAGTGGCGAAGTGGTTAGTGCACTGGTCTCTCATGGCGAAGGTCGGGGGTTCGAATCCGGCCGGAGGCACCCCAGTCACCCAGCTGTAGAAATGGGTATCCGGCTTCTTCTGGAGTTGGGGAAGGAAGCCAGGCGTGATACTGACCATATCACCCTCTTTATTTCTAGTGTGCTGACAGGTCAAGGAAAATATGGGCACTAACACCATATCCCTATGTGCCTCTAAGGCATGACAGGATTACCATTACCTTTACCTTTTTTATATTTATATGAGAGAGAGACAGAGACACACAGAGAGAGAGAGAGAGAGAATATATATAAGAAGGAGAGAGAAAGAGAGAGAGAGAGAAACAGACAAGAGATATAGACAGACAGACAGATAGATAGATAAGAAACATCTTGCAGTATGCATTTGTACAGGGAAAAAAAAAACCCCACAAAACGTATAGTATAACTCAAACTTATTGCGCAGTCGCGACCTAAATTATACATGTCAAAATGAAAATATCAAGCACTGCATTTTCTACAAATGGGTGAACTCAGATATTTCATTCCTTGCTCATTTCTGAAACTGTAAGTGACATCTTACACACAGACCTGACATCATTTTAAATACATAATTACGCTTCTCTTAGCACGCATTAGATCAATGCTCCTTGCGGGAATTTGCGTTATTTCAGCTCATTACGTGAATTTGCCGACCTTAAAGTACTATGAAATTTACAGTAAGCCACGCTAGGGATTCTGGGTGTGTTAGATAACAATAATTTTGTTGACTTTTTTATGTTACGAAAGATGTGGAGGGTTATTTCTCCTTTTTTTTTGTTTGTTTGTTTATTGGTTTTTGTTTGCTTTGTTTTGTTTTTGTTTCGTTTTGTTTTAGACATGTTAAATATACTGTGAATTTTGGTAAATCAGCTTGACAGAACTTTGGTAATCAACTTGACAGAACTTTGGTAATCAACTTGACAGAATATTAAACATACTGTAGATAAAAATTTTTTCCCTGAAGTTTTTTTTGTTTGTTTGTGTGCTTCCATTTTTTTTTTCTGTTAAATGTGTTTGAATATCATTTATTGTGAAAGTCTCCCTGATGTGTTTCATTATTTTTATGTAACAGATATGCGAGAAGGGATAAGTTGATAGATACACTGAGGGTAAGTTGATGGATATAATGAGGGTAAGTTGATGGATATACTGAGGGTAAGTTGATGGATATACTGAGGGTAAGTTGTTAGATATACTGAGGGTAAGTTGATGGATATACTGAGTGTAAGTTGATGGATATACTGAGGGTAAGTATATATAATATATATATATATATATAATATATATATATATATATATATATATATATATACTGAGGGTAAGTATATATATATACTGAGGGTAAGTATATATATATACTGAGGGTAAGTATATATATATACACTCCAGCAGTATATATATATATATATATAATATATATATATATATACTGAGGGTTACATTGACAGATATACTGAAGGTAAGTTGACAGACATACTAAGGGTAAGTTGACAGATATACTGATGGTTACGTTGATATATATGCCGAGAGTAAGTTAATATATATACCGAGAGTAAGTTAATATTTATACCGAGAGTAAGTTGATATATATACCGAGAGTAAGTTGATATATATACCGAGAGTAAGTTGATATATATATACCGAGAGTAAGTTGATATATATACCGAGAGTAAGTTGATATATATACCGAGAGTAAGTTGATATATATATATATATATATATATATATATATATATCGAGAGTAAGTTGATATAATACCGAGAGTAAGTTGATATATATACCGAGAGTAAGTTGTTATATATATACCGAGAGTAAGTTGATATATATACAGAGAGTAAGTTGATATATATACCGAGAGTAAGTTGATATATATACCGAGAGTAAGTTGATATATATACCGAGAGTAAGTTGATACATATACCGAGAGTAAGTTGATATATATATATATACCGAGAGTAAGTTGATATATATATAATAATATATATATTATATATATATATAATATATATATATATATACCGAGAGTAAGTTGATATATATACCGAGAGTAAGTTGTTATATATATACCGAGAGTAAGTTGATATATATATACCGAGAGTAAGTTGATATATATATATATACCGAGAGTAAGTTGATATATAATATACCGAGAGTAAGTTGATATATATACCGAGAGTAAGTTGTTATATATATACCGAGAGTAAGTTGATATATATATACCGAGAGTAAGTTGATATATATATATATACCGAGAGTAAGTTGATATATATATATACCGAGAGTAAGTTGATATATATATACCGAGAGTAAGTTGATATATATACTGAGATTAAGTTGACAGCTATAACAAGGGTAAGTGGGCAGATATACCGACGGTACGTTGACAGACCTAGCGGGGTTAATTTGAGAGATCTATTAAGGGTAATTTGACAGACCTGCTGGAGGAAAGTTGACAGATATATTGGGGTAAGTTGACAGATACACAGTGTACTTAGGGTAAGCTGACATATATACTTGAGGTAGGTTAACAGATCCATTTGAGTAAGTTAGCGGCTTTAATTTGGATAAGATGAAAGCTCTACTAGGGGTAACTTAAGAGATCTACTGCGGGTAAGTTAAGTGATCTACTGTGGGTAAGTTAAGTGATCTACTGTGGGTAAGTTAAGTGATCTACTGTGGGTAAGTTAAGTGATCTACTGTGGGTAAGTTAAGTGATCTACTGTGGGTAAGTTAAGAGATCTACTGCGGGTAAGTTAAGAGATCTATTGGAGGTAAGTTAAGAGATCTAATGAGGGTAAGTTAAGTGATCTACTGTGGGTAAGTTAAGAGATCTACTGCGGGTAAGTTAAGTGATCTACTGTGGGTAAGTTAAGAGATCTATTGGAGGTAAGTTAAGAGATCTAATGAGGGTAAGTTAAGAGATCTACTGGGAATAAGTTAAGATATTTCCTGGGGATCTACTGGAGAATATTTAAGAGATCTACTGGGGGTAAGTTAAGAGCTCTACTGGGGATAAGAGATCTGATGGGGGTAAGATAAGAGATATACTGGTGATAAGTTAAGAGATCTACTGGGGATAAGAGAGAAATGGGGATACGTTAAGAGATCTACTGGGGATAAATTAAGAGATCTCCTGGGGATAAATTAAAATCTGCTGGAGAATATTTAAGAGATCTACTGGGGATAAGTTAAGAGATATACTGGGGATAAGTTAAGAGATCTACTGGGAATAAGTTAAGAGATCTACTGGGGATAAGTTAAGAGATCTACTGGGGATAAGTTAAGAGATCTACTGAGATAATTTGACATTGCTCTGAGGAACTTCGAATTTCGGTAATATAAAAAACAATCCCCACGTGTTTTGTACTTTCTTTCTTTCTTTCTTCCTTTCTTTCTTCCTTCCTTAAATATTTCACTTCTCAGACTGGGAGCGCGTGACATGTTCTTCTTGATTTAGTGCAGGGATCTCCCTCTAATACTTAATGCTTGGGGTCAGAGATTGTGAAGGACAACACATCGACATTTTGAAAAGGACACAACGCTAGGACAGAACCGGAAACAGAAAGAACGCTTAACGTTGACAGACAAATGATCAGGAACAAACGTTTAACAAAAACATATACCTACCCACCCCCCCCCCCCCCCCCCCCTTCACAGGCTACAAGATAAAAATATCCATCCCGGAAGAGACATGACAAGTAGCACGTTCAGGGTCAGCTGACTTTAGATAAACCTCAGTTCGTTTTGTTTCGGTAACTTCTTGTCTCTGTTCCATGTTTTTGGCTTAGCCTTTTTTTTGTTAGCCACGTGGTTGTCGAGTCGAGCTTATAAAGTGCTAGGCTGGAAGCTGATGTTGCGTTTCTGGGGTGAACATATGGAAGTGAAAAGAGCTTTCTTATTACAAAATGAACAGTCGTGTTTTGTTTCATTTTCACAGGTAGAAATGTGTGCTGATCCTTTGTTTTGAGTTCATAGTGCGTCCCCCACCTTCCTCCCCCCCCCCCCAACTTGACTAGACGGTTGTTTATTGCTACTTAAGTTCGGGGTTCAATTCAAAGTCGTTGTCTGGTAATGGCGACTTCGCAGTCATGGCATTCCTTTATCTGCTCTGCTGCCTGTTCTGCCACCTCAGAACGCATGCTGCAGTCAAGAACGGGTGTTGAAACCAAGAACGAGCGTTACTGTCAAGAACGTTTGTTACAGTCAAGAACGGGTGTTGCAGTCAAAATGGGTGTTGAAGTCAAGAACGGGTGTTGAAGCCAAGAACGAGCGTTACTGTCAAGAACGTTTGTTACAGACAAGAACGGGTTACAGTCAAGAACGGGTTACAGTCAAGAACAGGTGTTGCAGTCAAGAACGGGTTACAGTCAAGAACGGGTGTTGCAGTCAAGAACGGGTTACAGTCAAGAACGGGTGTTGCAGTCAAGAACGGGTTACAGTCAAGAACGGGTGTTGCAGTCAAGAACGGGTGTTGCAGTCAAGAACGGGTTACAGTCAAGAACGGGTGTTGCAGTCAAGAACGGGTTACAGTCAAGAACGGTGTTGCAGTCAAGAACGGGTTACAGTCAAGAACGGGTGTTACAGTTAAGTACGGGTGTTACAGTCAAGAACGGGTATTGCAGTCAAGAACGGGTGTTGCAGTCAAGAACAGGTGTTACAGTCAAGAAGGGGTGTTGCAGTCAAGAACGGGTATTGCAGTCAAGAACGGGTGTTGCAGTCAAGAAGGGGTGTTGCAGTCAAGAACGGGTGTTACAGTCAAGAACCGGTGTTGCAGTCAAGAACGGGTGTTGAAGTCAAGAAGGGGTGTTACAGCAAGAACGGGTGTTACAGTCAAGAACGGATGTTGCAGTCAAGAACGAATGTTACAGTCAAGAACGAGTTTCACAGTGAAGAACGGATGTTACAGTCAAGAACGGATGTTACAGTCAAGAACGGATGTTGCAGTCAAGAACGAATGTTACAGTCAAGAACGAATGTTACAGTCAAGAACGGGTGTTGAAGTCAAGAAGGGGTGTTACAGTCAAAAACGGGTGTTACAGCAAGAACGGGTGTTACAGTGAAGAGCGGATGTTACAGTCAAGAACGGATGTTACAGTCAAGAACGAGTTTCACAGTGAAGAACGGATGTTACAGTCAAGAACGGGTGTTGCAGTCAAGAACGGATGTTGCAGTCAAGAACGAGTTTCACAGTCAAGAACGAATGTTGCAGTCAAGAACGGGTATTGCAGTCAAGAACGAGTTTCACAGTCAAGAACGAATGTTACAGTCAAGAACGAATGTTGCAGTCAAGAACGGGTATTGCAGTCAAGAACGGATGTTGCAGTCAAGAACGAATGTTGCAGTCAAGCATACACTCCAAGCGCCTGTGCCAACTCCGTGTTGGATTTTTCCAAAAATTTTGCCCGAGGGTGGGGTTGGGTTGGGGGTGGGAGTAGGGCAGTGTCCGTCTGGCGTACTCTTCTTTGCGTTTTCCAACTCCCAAGGCATTTTCAAAGTGCAAGACAGGGCATAAGGACCTTCGGTTACACTACCTAGAGACCGCAGCATACATTCTCTATCAGTCTAGTAGTTCTCTAGCTTCAACAGTGAAGCAAAAGTGATAAAGTCTGGCCTAGTTCACTATAGAGTCTCTTCACCCAAAATAGTACACTTCCACGATCTAGTTACTAAACATACACAAATACTGCGACTCCATTAGTCCGTGACAAGAGTTACAAGTTTATTTATACCAGTCGCCTCTTGTAAACATGGGTGTATAATCTCCAACTATTTACAGTGAATGATGAAATAACGCAGAACTAATTCTCAAAAGTGTACATCAACTGGACTGCACGAGCATTAATAGATAATCTCTCTCTCTCTCTCTCTCTCTCTCACCCACATTAACCTTCCGCGAAACATGTTATGAGTTCTTTCTGCTCGCTACATACAATCTCAATATCTATTTGCTCGCTAGCTCTCCCAGGTATTTGCATATCAATTTAGCTCGTAGTTTCATCACATCAGCTTGACTGTCTTGACTGCCTATTTCTCGAGGCGCACTTCAACAAAATCTGTCTCTCTAAATCTCCTACTATATCTGTCTGTACCTGTTTGTCTGAGTGTCCTAGTGTCTTAGCGTATCGGAGTCTCTCGGTCTCCTCGTTTTATCTCCAAGTCCAGTTTGGTGAACTCTCAGTCGTATTCCTGTCACGTTTCTAACTGGCTCACTGGCTTCAGTCTGCTTATCGATTAATTCTTACCTGTCAGTTTAGTAGTGTCGAATGTCAGTCCCTCTGTTTTATTGCCCCTGCCACTTTCTATCTGCACTAGTCTGGTCCGTCGCCAACCAGACTTTTGGCTTTTCTTATATTCTTCTACCGTCCCTGTTCAGTTTTCTCAGCTCGCCGACTGTTTGTCGTCACCTGGACTCACCGGGTGGTCATGTCGGCCTATAGCACTCACGTGCGTCTTTCCTCAGCATGTCTCTTCCTCGGCGTCATTGTTGTCTGTCCTTTCTATTCATCTGTTTCTTCTGTTTACGCTTGTCAGCGTCCAGTCCTAGTAGTCTTTCTCTAGTATCATGGGAATACGTTTTCTACCTTGTTCTCCAAGTCTCCTATCTAACTTTTCTTACTTATTTTGGAGGCCCACCCTTATAACTATAATATGTTCATAATTATAATCATAATTCTAGGTTACAAGGCACTATGTTATTTTGTCTTCTATCACACTGAGGCTGCAAGATGGTGTTCTTTGCAGCCAGTGAGGTGAAGATGTTGAGGTTCAGCACCGTACCGGCTTGGGAATGATTTATAACAGCCTTTTTTTCTGTCCCGGAGTGCATCTAAAAAAAAACAGACTGTGTGCAGTACTTCTTTGGCAGACTCCACCACCATGGGGACTATGGCGAACTCTGTCCCGTTAGCCAGGATAGACCTATTACGGGGTGGGGTTGGGATGGGGTAGGTACCAAAGGGATGGATGGGACGGGGTCTTGATCAGTTATAGTTCGCTAAACCCTGACGCTAGCATGTCTGCTATGTGTCACTGATTGCCGAAATGGATAGCGTCTTGGCTCCCAGAACGCATCATAACACACTGTTACATGTGAGGGGAAAAAAAATCTTCCTACGAAAACAAAAACAAACAAAAAAGATGATTCTGACAAGAAAACATGACATATTTAATCATCAAAATATGTATCTGGGTCATGAACTCTGAACCGGAAATGGCAACGTAGAATTTTTTTTTTCTCCTCCAAATCATTTAAAGAGTTTCGAAGCCTTTGCTTTCCATGTGAAAGTTCAATGATTCAGACTTGGGAAATGTTCTAGAATAATGGTTACTTAACTTTCTTCCAGGTGCTGGATCCATGAAAGCAGTCAGCGACAATCCATCGTGGCTTCTCTGTTCTTCCCTTCCGTTTGATTTTAAACTAAAAACTTTCCTGCCTTTATAGAACTATCTCTCTCGAGGTCCCTGCCGACAAGCGTGGGATATTATGTCCTTCCATAACCCTCGATCCCTTGTGGGTCTCAACAGGCTTGTCACTGAGCATTTCCCGAGCCATGCCAAATATCAACAAAATTAATTATAGTGATATATATATATATATATATATATATATATATATATATATATATATATATATATATAACCTTAGTGACTGTAACAACTGGAGAGGAGTAACCTTAATATCAGTAACCTTAATATCAGTTGTGTCAAAAGTATTTTGCAAGGTCATTTTGAATAGACTCAAAGATATAGTGGATACTGCAATGAGAGAAGAACAAGCAGGATTTCGAAAAAGGGAGAAGCTGTCTCGACCAGATCTTTACTCTCAGAATAATACTTGAAGAACATATTGAAAAGCAGAAACCTTTAATACTGAATTTCATAGATTTTAAGAAGGCATTTGATAGCATACACAGAGATTCATTATGGAGAATTTTATGTCTATATGGAATACCATCTAAAATTGTCAACATCATTAAGGACTTATACAATGGATATGGTTGTGCAGTCAAGACAGAAGAAGGGATGAGTGAATGGTTCCAGATTGAAACAGGCGTGAAACAAGGATGTATACTGTCTCCTTTACTTTTTGGGATTACAATAGACTTCATAATGACAAAATGCTGCACAGGTAACACAGGTATTGACTGGGTACATGGGACCCAACTAGAAGATCTTGATTTTGCTGATGACATAACTCTTATCAGTAATAATGTGAATTCCATGCAAGAAAAAACAGATAGCCTATCTTCACTGGCTAGCAAAATAGGACTTGAAATTAACAAGGACAAAACAAAAATAATGAAAATTCCCATCAATCAAAATGGAAAAATACACATAGAAGGGACAGATATTGAAGAAGTCAATCAATTTGCATACCTTGGCAGCTACATAGACCAGGATGGTGACACTAGAAAGGAAGTTAGGATCAGAATTGCAAAAGCAGCATCAATCTTCAAGAATCTTGAGAACATATGGAATTCAAAAGTTATAAGCACAAAAACCAAGTTAAGACTATTCAATTCAAATGTAATATCCACCCTCATTTATGCATGCGAAAGCTGGAAAACAACTAAAGAAATAGACAAGAAATTAGACTCTTTTGAAAACAAATGCCTAAGGAAAATACTTGGCATCAAGTGGAATGAATTCAAGAACAATGCAGAGATAAGACAGATGACTGAACAACAACCAGTCTCACGGGTGATCAGGAAAAGGAGATGGACATATGTTGGTCACTTGATGAGAAGAAATGGTCAGAGAATCCCAAAACAAGCTATCAAGTGGAACACAACAGGCCGAAGAAAAAGGGGCAGACCGCGTGAAACTCTGAAGAGGACATTATTAAGAGAGGCCAAGTTAACAGGCATAAAATCCTTTGTTGAGGTTGAAAGACTCGCCGAAGACAGGAAAAATTGGCGAACTACTTTGCGAGCCCTATGTGACGTCTAACGGCACGGGAAGGATATAAGATATAAGATAAGATATATATATATAGAGAGAGAGAGAGAGTCCGGAATATAGCATGGCTGGATTTTAAAAATGGAAAATAAATAAGCACTATACACGTTTTTGTTAAAAAAAAGTGAAATGAAACTCAGAAAAGTGGGTATTTTTTATTATTACTGACAATCACATTTAGGATTTGAAAATTACGCCGGTTAGATGCCCGCCATTACATTTGATACATTCAGCCAGGTGTCTGGAAAATCCCTACATAACACCATTTAACATGTTCAAAGGGATAATTTGAATGCGGTGTCGGATCCGATATTTTAGGTCTGCAACTGACTGTGGTCGACTATCATACACCGTGTTCTTGAGATATCCCCACAAAAAGAAGTCTACGGCCGATAAATCCGGTGACCTTGCCAGCCAATGAATATCCCCAAATCTGGAAAAAGGACGATTGGGAAATGCTTGTCGCACCATGGCCATGGACTGACGAGCTGTGTGAGCAGTTGCTCCATGCTGTTGAAATCATATTAGCCTCTTATTTCTATTGGCCAAGTCTGGAATTAAGTATTCAGTTAGTATCTACACATAGAGATCACTATTAACAGTAAGAGGATGCCAGATGCCAAAGCGTTCCTAACAGCTGATCACTGAGGGCTACTCAGCAATGCGTTGCGGACTTTTTGAATTCGTTCATGTGTCTGTTGAGTTCTTGGACAACCAGTAGACTTGTTATTAAGGCAAATAGCGATTTCCTTAAATTTTTTGACCCACCTCAAAACTGTCGTGTCCTCCGATCCGAAACTTTATCACGAGGATTCAACCCAAAATGGCGACAAAACTTTCGCCGTACGGCAATAGACGATTCTTCACTTTTAAAATAAGTTTCAACGGCGAATGCGCTATGTTGTGTTTGCCAAGAAACCATTGTTAAAAATGACCGGTTGTCTACTTCATCTCTGACGTCATGTTTTTATTACACGTATTCAGTTTCTGCGCACTACGTCAGTTAAATCCAGCTATGCTTTATTCTGGACCCTATATATAACAGCTATGTAGATCCTCTATCTGCCCTTTCATGTTGCTGTTAGAGTTGGCTAATAAAGAAGATTTAAACAGAGATAACTGAAATATTTTAAACGTACTAAATGTCTTGAGAATTTAGAGAAGACAGTCATCGAAGGGTACATCATCATCATCATCATCATCAGGTTCCGTGCCGATTGGCGTTAGCTATTATGCTTCTCCAGAGTACACGATCCTTCATGCAGTCCATCAGCTCAGTTGGTGATCTCCTCTTACACCACCCCGTTGTGGTAATAAATATTTCTTTACTAGATTGATGAAAATTATTATTCAATCTTTTATTTTGTCTGGCCGTCGTCGTACTGAGTGATGGAAGGGCGACTATACCATACATTCACACCTTACATATATATAACAGGAACACGAAACAACAATCCTTTTTCTTAAAATCAACGATCAATGTATTTACAAAGTTCTCATCCACAAGGCAATGCGAATCAAAATAAAACCTATGCCACGAAGTCCATATGTTTATATATTTCCACACGCGTTATTGATTCATAAAAAAAGGTTCCTTGAATAGTAAGATTTCAATCCTGATTACAAATGCACACAACTAAACTATACACGTCAGCCTCCATCTATCGAATGACCCTCCTTGTCCACGTCTGCCGCTGGACTTCCATGTGCTCAACTTATCTCCCTTTTTTAAAATTCTGGTCTTATATACCTGGCCAGCGCCGGACTCGAAGGCCTGGGGATTTTCCATTCAAAACCGGGTCACTGCTTGCTTATTTTTCCACTCCTTACATAGTCAGACTGTCCAGTATCATTTCTCTTGGTCTTCCTCTTGATCTTCTTCCTTCTACTTTCCCTGTTGTTATAATATTTTCAATGCCCCCTCTTCTCATTGCATGTCCTATGAAAGTACATTGTCTCTCTCTTATTTTTGTGACAAGATTTTTTTGTCTCTCCAGCTCTTCTCATACATTCTTCATTAGTTATTTTTGCTGTCCAGGGGATTCGCAACATTCTTCTAATAAACCATATTTCTGCTTCTTCCAATGATTTTTGTGCAGACCTGCCTATTATCCATAATTCACTTCCATATAACAAGATACGTTCAATAATAATGGGAAACGAAGAATGAGAGGAAGACCAAGGCGAAGATGGCTGCAAGAAATATCTGATGATCTACGAGTGGATGCGTCAGCAGCAGGGCATCTTGCTTACAACTGACAGGCCTACAAGAGAGCTGTTAACTTCCTCAAGGGACATGCAAATGACAGAACTGATGGAGACCCTCAGGTGACCTCTACGAAAAGTACCGGGGTCCTCTGACCTCAGGTTGAGAACCACTGTTCTAAAATAACATCCTAGAAAGTTCCGACGAGCAAGAAGCTGCTTGTGTGATTTAAGTCTTTTGTGTCACGTGACATCTGTCCCAGCGGAAGTGAACACGAAGTTAATGTAAAATGGAAAACTGATATCTCAACAAGAACAGCTCTTTCGAGAAACTTCTTTTTAATCAAAATTCAATCTCATTTTGCTGTTAGTTAGAAACTTGGATTTTGTCTGTTTCCAAATGCGGCCATATTTCTATGGGAAAATTATTGCAAAATTCTCGGTGGAAAAATTTGGGTCACAGTGACAAGAGCTCACAAAATTAAAAAAAAATATATGTCTTGTTATTTTGAGATATCTCCTCGTTTTAGCACTTTGTTCTCTCTCTCTCTCTCTCTCTCTCTCTTTCTCTCTCTCTCCCATTCTCTCTTTCTGGCTCACACTATCTTGCATCCTCTCTCTCTCTCTCTCTCTCTCTCTTTCTGTGCTTCACACTCTCTCTCACACTTTTTAATCTCTATCACTCTCCCTCTCTCTCTCGCACTCACACTCTTTCTCTCTGTCACCTTCTCTCACACTCTTTATCTCTGTTACCCACTCTTACATTCTTTATTTCTGTAACCCTCTCTTATATTCTTTATCTCTGTCACACTTTTTATATCTGTCGCCCTGACTATCTCACACTCTCTCACGCTTTTTGTCTATGTCACCCTCTCTCTCTCTCTCGCATTCTCTCACATTCTTTATCTGTGTCACTCTCTCTCTCTCTTTATCTGTGTCACTCTCTCACACTCTTTATATCTGTCACTCTCTCTCACTCTTTATCTGTGTCACTCTCTCTCTCTCACACTCTTTATCTATGTCATCTTCTATCTCTCACATTCTCTTACACTCTTTATCTCTGTCATTCTCTCTGTCTCTCTCGCATTCTCTCACACTCTTCATCTCTGTCTGTCTGTCTCTCTCTCTTGCATTCTCTTATACTTTATCTCTGTTACCGTCTCTCTCTCTCTCTCAGACTCTTTATCTCTGTAACCCTCTCTCACATTCTTTACCTCTGTCACCCTATCTCTCTCACACTCTTTACCTCTGTCACCCTGTCTCTCTCACAATCTCTGTCACTCTCTCTCTGTCACTCTTTATCTCTCTCTCTCTCTCTCACATACATTTTCTCACATTCTTTATCCCTGTCACCCTCTCTCTCTCTCTCTCTCTCTCATTTTCACCCTCGTTCCCTTTTCCATTCTTCTCACATTCTTTCATCAATCTCTCTCCCTTTCACTCTCTCACTCTCTCTCTCTCGCATTCTCTCACATTCTTCATCTCTGTCACTGGTTCTAAGGACTGTTATAGCCGGAGGTGGGGTAGGGAGGATACGCTCTCCACTCCAATGAAATGTCTCCAAGGCGTGCATCTCAAATAGCCTCCTGGCCTTCTCGTTGCAGAACTGTTCAAACTGACAAGAGAAAGGGCGAAGGCGAATATCTGGCGCTTGAAAACCAGACGCTTCGGGTAGATGAGTTTGATAGCTCATCTACCGCTGCTGATTCTTCAGCTGCCGTGCGTGTAGTGGGGCTCCTCCCGGCCAGTAAATAAAGGTGAGAATGGGGTTGCCGCGCGGCGCCACTGCGGAAAAGGTGAAAGAAAGGATTAAGTGAAGCTTAATCGGTATGTCCAGTAGTATCGCTGAGAGGGCTACTCATTCTACTGCACATCTGCTCTAGAGGCCGGCTACGTCCAATTTACACCCATACTGGTGAAATATGCCTAAACCAGCTTAAACCAGGGGTGAAACATGATGACTACTCATTTCAATGTACCTCCGCTCTAGAGGTCGTCCTAAATACGCCCATACTGGGATTATACGCCCAAACTGGCTCATTCAGCGGTGAAACTTACCAGTGGCGAGGACTCGTCCTCATGGACAAAAGCTCCGTCCCGGTCACTACCAGGAAGGGCAACGGCTACAACCACAAAACCCTAAGTCGAAGACACTGGACCAGTGCAGACTAGATAGACAACCTCCTCTCACCTGACGAGGATATATTCATATCCAGACCACGTCGAGGTTTTCCGTTGAGTAAAGTCAAACTCGAGGCTGAACTGGTGCAACGAAAACCACAGTGTCGGGTAATGGCGCTTCTGTGACCCACCGAGTATAGGCCAAAGCTCCATGATGCTCTGAGCCTCCATCCTAAATTCCTAAATGAGACTATCGCAAGGACCACAGGATATGAAAAGGTGATGGAAAGGATAAAGTGAAGCTTAATCGGTATGTCCAGTAGTATCGCAGCAAGAGCTACTCATTCAGTAGGATCACGGGACGATCTTGATGGTAGTAGCGTACGAAGACAAGAAGAAGAAGAAGACCTTATCTTAAAGTTGATTGGCCTGGTCGGGTTCCGTCTCGGGGTACTAGACTAGGGTGCGTGAGTAAATTCGAGGATTCGAGCTGTGTGTTAAACGTGAACACATTTGAAACTCCACGAGCCGTGGCCACATCCGAGAACCTACAGAGAGTGAGAGAAGCTTCTCCATGAAGCTATAAGTCTTCCATTTCAAATAGGCTTTATGTTGAAGAAGATCAGATTTCATCCACACAAGATTCAGCATTGCTCAACAACTTTTAAACAGATACATGGAAGCACGGGTGTCGCCATGCTTGGTTTGCTACGGAAAGAACGAGAGATCTTGAAGAATTTGTTGATGACCGATGAAGCTCACTTTCATCTGTTTGGGTTTACTAATAAACAAAATGCTGGACGAGGTACTGGTCACTTGTGAGCCCTAAAGGAGCTTCATGGAAAGTCTATGTACTCTCTGAAAGTAACAACGTGGTGTGGAATTGCTGTCTTTGGGGACTGTGGGGTCCTTTTTTTCTTTTGTGACAACAAAGGTGAAACCATGACTGTTAACTTCAGGTCGTTCAATCACCGTTTTAGAATCCTTTGTCTTGGCGCGCCTAAGACGTCTTGGGACAGACACAAAAGTCTTTCATCTTCGAACAGGATGGGACAACAGTTGAAAAGCACTCGAAACAATGTACCTGCTGTTCGACAGCTGTTAGGGCGTGTTATCTCTCGTTTCGGGGACATCACGTGAGGTCTCGGTTAACCAGCCTTAAGTGTTTGTGACTTGTGGGAATTCCCGAAAGACCGTGTATACCGGAGGCTATGACGACAGTTCAAAAGTTTAGAGAAGTCGTTGTTTACAACATTGCTGTCATTGATGAGGAGCTATGGAGAAGCGTGCACGGTGATTTCTTTCTAAGTATCTAGTAATAAATGGCAAGTTCTATTTAGTTTATAGGTGGGTTTAATGGATGTTCACGCTGTCTTCTTCTTCTTTCGCTTCTACCACCAAGACCGCCCCATGATCCTACTGAATTTACGCCTGTGGTCCTCGATAGGTCCCGTGGTCCCCTGTGTGGTCCCCGAAAGGACCACATCAGATCCCCAAGAGGACCACAAGAGGTTCAGAGTATCGCTGGCTTGAGCCTGTATTCTTGGTAGGTCTCAGAAGCGGGATTGCATGGCACTGTGGTTTTCGTTGCACCAGTTTAATCTAGAGTTGGACTTTCTCACCGGAAAACCTCGACGTGTTTTGGATATCAGTATATCCTCGCTGGGTGAGAGGTGGTAGCTCATCCAGGCTAGAGTTGGGCTTTCTCACCGGAAAATCTCGACGTGTTTTGAGATACCCGTGTATCACCGCCGGGTGAGAGGTGGTTGCCCATCTAGCCCTGCGCTGGACTTTCTCATTGGAAAACTTCAGCGTGATTAGGATACCCAAACATCCCCGCCGGGTGAGAGGTGGTTGCCTATCTAGACTGCACTAGTCCAGTGTCTACGACTTCAGCATTTTGTGGTCGTGGCCGCTACCCTTCCTAGTTGTGACCAGGACGGAGCTTTTGTCCAGGAGGACGAAAATCCTCGCCACTAGTGACTTCCATCCCTGGGTTGAGCCGGTTTAGGCTTATTATCCTGGTATGGGCGTGTTTAGGACGTGATCGACCTCTAGAGCAAAGGTACAGTGACATGCATAGCCATCAAGTTTCACCCCTGGTGTAAGCCGGTTTAGGCATGTTTCACCAATATATCGTACGTGACCGACCTCTAGAGCAGATGTACCGTGACATGCGTAACAATTAAGTTTCACCTCTGAAAAAATTTGATTTATTTTAGACAGACAGAGAGAGAGAGAGAGAGAGAGAGAGAGAGAGAGAGAGAGAGAGAGAGAGGGAGAGGGAGAGGGAGAGAGAGAGAAACTTCTGGCCCTGAAAGAGTTTTTAAAAAAAGAGCGTAGTCATTTTCACGAAGTGAGACAGAAATTCTTGATGAAATTCCTAAGAAGTTATCAATGGTATAACAAAATGGGAACCATGGCTGCGAGGACACCTCTCTGAGTGCTGTGTTTAGTCTGAGTGCTGTGTTTAGTCTGAGTGCTATGTTTAGTCTGAGTGCTGTGTTTAGTCTGAGTGCTGTGTTTAGTCTGAGTGCTATGTTTAGTCTGAGTGCTATGTTTAGTCTGAGTGCTGTGTTTAGTCTGAGTGCTGTGTTTAGTCTGAGTGCTATGTTTAGTCTGAGTGCTATGTTTAGTCTGAGTGCTGTGTTTAGTCTGAGTGCTATGTTTAGTCTGAGTGCTGTGTTTAGTCTGAGTGCTATGTTTAGTCTGAGTGCTATGTTTAGTCTGAGTGCTATGTTTAGTCTGAGTGCTATGTTTAATCTGAGTGCTATATTTAGCCTGAGTGCTATGTTTAGCCTCAGTGCTGTGTTTAGTCTGAGTGCTATGTTTTAGTTTGAGTGCTATGTTTAGTGTGAGTGCTATTGTTAGTGTGAGTGCTATGTTTAGTCTGAGTGCTATGTTTAGTCTGAGTGCTGTGTTTAGTCTGAGTGCTATGTTTAGTCTGAGTGCTGTGTTTAGTCTGAGTGCTGTGTTTAGTCTGAGTGCTATGTTCAGTCTGAGTGCTATGTTTAGTCTGAGTGCTATGTTTAGCCTGAGTGTTATGTTCAGTCTGAGTGCTATGTTTAGCCTGAGTGCTATGTTTAGCCTGAATGCTATGTTTAGTCTGAGTGCTATGTTTAGCCTGAATGCTATGTTTAGTCTGAGTGCTATGTTTAGTCTGAGTGCTATGTTTAGCCTGAATGCTATGTTTAGTCTGAGTGCTATGTTTAGCACTTGTTCATGTAAATAAAATGTATAGAACGATGTTATCCAGCTTACGTATGACGACTGTCACTTATGAAATGACGTGTTTAGAGCTTAACGTGACAAGCCTCAGCTGTCACAATGAATACAAGGATGGCACTAATGGAAGGACAGTAATAAGCAAAGATTGTTATGGGTTTTGATACAAAAGGACAAAAAAAAATTTCAATTACTGAAATGTTTATGAGTACGAATTTCAAGATTTGCCTATCTAAGCAGCGAAGTAGTTAGCGCACTCGCCTTTCATGGTGAAGGTCATTGGTTCAGATCCAGGCGGAGCCGCCCCAGTTAAACAGCGGTCGAAATGGCTACCTGGTTACTTCTGGAACCGGGAAAAGAGAGACAGCCTATTGTGAAAATGAGTACTTTGGCTACTTCTGGAATTGGAAAAGGAAAGACAACCAGGTATGATTCTGACTGTATCATCGTCTAATGCAGTGGTTCTCAACTTGTGTCTCCGGCGCACTGCCAGATGGTTCGCGGTTGCGTTACCGGCTTGGACTTAACTGCCGTTTGTTGAGTTAAAAAAAACCACAGGTATACGACATTGCGATACTGTATATAAACTGGTGATCCGCAACTTATATGTGGTTGGAAAAGAGGTCCTTGAATGTGAAAAGACTGGGAACTATTGTCTTGCTTTAGGACAGGCCAAAGGAAATGACGCCATATCTTCAAGGTGCCTCTGTGATATGTTTGGAATGTATTTTAGTTTCAAGACAAATATGATATGGACCTCTAGACAGACATGATATGGAAGTCTAGACAGATCTGATATGGAAGTCTAGACAGACATGATATGGAAGTCTAGACAGATATGATATGGAAGTCAATACAGATATAATATGGAAGTCTAGACATATATGATATTGAAGTCTAGACATATATGATATTGAAGTCTAGACAGATATGATATGGAACTATATATATATATATATGATATGGAACTCTAAACATATATGATATAGAACTCCAGACATGTATGATATGGGACTCTAGACATATATGATATCTAACTGTAGATAGATATAATATGAAACTTTCAGTTTGGCCACCGGGGTAAAGGTTGGCGTGTTCGCCATGCGGTGAAGACAATTAAGACCCCCACTTTCTTGGTATATAAACTAGGAAAAAAAAAGTAGGAACAGCTTTATTACACATGTGTACTCGTTAAGTAATAAAGCTGTTCCTACTTTTTTTCCCTAGTTTATACATTTTGGTATCATTATACATTTTGCTTTACTGCAGTGGCTCCGCGTATAGTTGTGTTCTCATACACAAATTATTGTGTCCCACTTTCTTGGGTCTATTCCGGCAGTTTAAAGAAAACTACTTTTACCTATTCTCCATCCGAATCGATGTACATCACAGCATCAGCTGCAGTAGCTGAACGGAAATCACGAATGAAAACATTAACTATCTGGAGCCACAATTATATAAAGATGTAGGATGAAATAGTCACATGGCACACATAATGAAGGGAAAGGGTGGAGGAACTACCGTTTATTCTAACTGATCATCTCTGAGTTTGTTGACTGACGCTTGCATGATTCATTATACATAAAGCAAGAGTCATTGTCTCATTAGTGAGCTAATGTATATGAAATACTGAAACATCATATCACTCACGTTATGATAACCACTGAGAAGTGGAGTGATTGGACAGTTCGGCCTCTACCACGTGACAACCTGACAAGAATTCTCAGTGTGAGAAACACAGTGGAAAGCTTTCTCAGAAAAATTCTGGCGGGCCAATCAAATATCCGAAACAGAACCTACTTTATCCTGATACAGTCAAGTCTGTTCCTCTTAACCATATAAGGCTGTGTGCTGTTTTTGATTGACATACATGGAAGGGCTTTTCTGCCGCTGAGCACAATATACGGATTTAGTCAGGCATATCAGTATGTTATCTGTTATATGCGCCATCTGGTTACTGGTAGGTTTGCAAAGGTAGGTTCATATCTGGCCACTCTTAATATGAATGTGAATTAGGTCATTACGGTCGTTTCTATATATATATCGGTATGTAACAGTTTGAGGCGATAGTCGGATATAGAATTATTGCAGGAAAACGATAAGGTAATACAGAGCCCACAACTTTGTTTAAGTGTAGCCATCCGTAGGTATTTTTTCTGCCTTCTGTTGTCAAATAGGATGCATTGTCTGTGTACCGAATATGTAACATACTGCTCTTGCATATGACATACAAACATTGGGGCATATGACAAACATTGAAACACACGACAGACAAACATTGAAACACATGACAGACAAATACCGAGGCACACGACAGACAGTTTCTGTTTTAGGTCCCGTCTTTTTATCTGTTCACATTTTATTGTTTATGTTCTAGTAAATTTTCCCTGCAGATACAAAACAGAAGCTCTTATCGCAGTCGATGTTTGCGTTTAAAGATTCGATATTACAAGCGTCGTATTGGACTGGACACGCGTGTACAGTGACTTTCCATACAACCCTGGGCTCATTTAACAAACTTCTCGGCTAGCTCCACTACCGTTGGGGAGCAATGCATTCTCTATCTAGCTGGCCGGATTACGAGGTGGGGGGGGGGTGGCATATCCAGCGACCCATATCCGACATGCTGGGATCAGGATTAGCGACCCATAGCCGACCAAGACCCTGTCCAACTTCTCCGTTGGTACCCCCCCCCCCCCCCAGTAAGAGGTCAAGCCTGGATAATGAGGCAGAGATGCCCATAGTCCCTACGGTGGTGGAGTCTGCTAAAAAAAACAGCATTGCACACTCCCTGCTTTATAAATCCACTCAGGGTCTTAAAGAAAGCCGCCCTAACCTACTCCCAGTCCGACACCGTGTTTTGCCTCAACATCTTCACAGTAAAGGCTGCGTAGAGCACCAGCTTTCAGTTCCGTGGAGACAGAGGAAGGAGTCGGGCTCAGAACAGGGGCTGGGGGCAGTGGTGGAGCTAATACATCGCTTATGGGCCCAGAAGGTTTTCCTCATTTTAAGGGAGGCCCATCGTGGATGAAAGCAGAATGACAAAGGACCCGAAAATACTTTTGCACCACTTTACGAAAAACTTCGTAGAGATCCTGCGTTTGGGCCATCCTAACAGCAGTACATGCCCTGGACAAAGCAGTGCACTGGGGCCCCTACCCGCAATGGCAGTTATTTAACCCACACAAACAAGAGTTACACCGGCATTCATTGAATCATAGGCCCCCTGCACAGCTGCCCAGTGTGCCCATGCTGTATGATGGGACTGCGAGTAGAAGATACGATGCTACAGTCAACATTTTTCTCCGCTCTTTGGATACCAAAAAGCGAAATGTTCGTCTCCAAGAATAGTCGCCAGTACTTGGCTAGCTCTGCGGAGAACCATGATCAGGCCAAAACTATGACAACAACGATTAGGCCAAAACTATGACAACAACGATCAGGCCAAAACTATGACAACAACGATCAGGCCAAAACTATGACAACAACGATCAGGCCAAAACTATGACAACAACGATCAGGCCAAAACTATGACAACAACGATCAGGCCAAAACTATGACAACAACGATCAGGCCAAAACTATGACAACAACGATCAGGCCAAAACTATGACAACAACGATCAGGCCAAAACTATGACAACAACGATCAGGCCAAAACTATGACAACAACGATCAGGCCAAAACTATGACAACAACGATCAGGCCAAAACTATGACAACAACGAGCAGGCCAAAACTATGACAACAACGATCAGGCCAAAACTATGACAACAACGAGCAGGCCAAGACTGTGATAACAACGAGCAGGCCAAGACTGTGATAACAACGAGCAGGCCAAAACTATGACAACAACGAGCAGGCCAAAACTATGACAACGACGAGCAGGCCAAAACTATGATAACAACGATCAGGCCAAAACTATGATAACAACGGAGTTTTTTTTATTGTGAACGACATTTCAAATGAACTGAGTAAGTGTAGGAAGTGAATCTATTTTTAACTTTTTTGTTTTTGTTTTTGTTTTTTGTTTTCTTTGGCAGAAATTAACAGCTAAAAATATGTTAAGAAAAATTATCAAGACAGAAATGAGATATTTAAGAAGAATACTTATATCTTATATCCTTCTCGTTCCGCTAAACGTCACATAGAGCTCGCAGGTAGTTCGCCAAGTTTTCCTGTTTTCAGCGAAAACAATGGCAGATGCAAGACACCTTAAATATCCCATTAGACATTAAACTCTTTTGAAAACAAATACCTAAGGAAATACTCGGTATAAAGTGGAACGAGTTAAAGAACAGGGCAGAGATAAGGCAGATGAGCGAACAACAACCAGTCTCATGGGTGATCAGAGAGAGGAGACGGACATATGTCGGTCACGTGATGGGAAAAAAAACAGATAGTCCCAAAAACAAGCTATCAAGTAGAACACAAAGGCCGAAGAAAAAGAGGTCGACCACGTGAAACTCTAAAGAGGACATTGTTAAGAGAAGCCAAATGAGCATCCATAAAATCACTTGATGAGGTTGAAAAGCTCGCCGAAAACAGAGGAATACTAGATGTAACCAACAAAAAACCAAATATATATATATATATATATATCCGATCAGAAATGATGCCATTAGGGTAAATGTTGGAGCAACACCAGTATTACACTACATCCAGAAACAACAAGTCAAGTGGGTTGGGTCGCGTTACACAATTACCACCAGAAGGTATATCACAGAAAACATTCACACTAGGAGCAGAGGTAAACAGGCTACCCACGCAAGAGATGAAGGGAGGCAATCACAGAAAACCTTCAATATCCCATTCTACGAACAAATCGTCGAGCACCGTCTCAGCACTGAAAGGTATACGAGGAAGGAGACAAGACAAGACAAGACAAGACAAGACATGTCACAAACAAGGCGTTATGTTGCGTACAAGGAAAAGACTATCAGAGTTGCCTTTATGTCTTCGATCCATGTTAGGAAAAAAAAAAAAAAAAAGACTTCATTGGGCGGGAAATGAGATTTTGCTGTAAAATTCAAATGTTTCTAACAATATTCAAGAATGATGGAAATATATCAGGGCATATTCATATCAAATATGACTAAAATATTAACATACCAGGGCATGTCCATTTCTTACATAACAAAAATATTAACATATCAGAACATATTCATTTACAAAATAACTAAAAATATTAACATATGAATGCATATTCATTTCAAAATAGCTTAAGTATTAGGGCACATCCATCTCAATAATTAGTATGATGTTAACATATGAAGACATATTCAACTCAACAATAACTACAATATAACGTAAGGGCATACTGATATCCAAAATAACAATACTAACATATATATATGTATATGAAGAAATATTCAATTGAACAATGATTAAAATGTTTACAGGAAACAAAAACAACAACAACGACACCAACAACAATAACAGCAACAATAATAGCAACAACAACAACAACAACCGAGTCAAGAAATATCTCCCACAAACACACTCTCCACACCCACGTACACATCTCCTCACATTGTCTATCGTTCCGTAAGACAAAAAAAACGTAACAAAGAGAAATAAGCTCAGTATTTGGTGAGCGATACTTGGGAGACTTTCGATCTGTCCAGGGTATCGATTCCGTCCGGCTTCCTTTCCTACATGTTTTTCTATCGCTTTCTTTGTTACTTTCTCTAGCAGTTTGTGTCCACATTTGTCCGATTCTCCTGGAAACATTTGACGTCATCGGTCGACGCCATCGATTTTTTTTTTATGTGCCCATTTCTCTCTCCCTCTTATTTCTCCCTCTATCTCTCTCTCTCTCTCTCTCTCTCTCTCTCTCTCTCTCTCTCCCCTTCTTTCTCATACTTCCGCTTCCTCCTCCACACCATTCCAGTTTTTTCATTTTGTTTTGCTTCTTCCACATTCTCTCTCTCTCTCCTACTTTATCACTCTCTCTTTCTCCCTCTCCAGCTCCTTTCCTCTTTCATTCACTCCTTCCGTCACTCTCTCCCTCCCTTTTTCCCCAGCTCAGTCATCTTTTAGGACTCTCTTCCAACTTCTTCATTCCATTTTCCTTCGTTCTCCCTCTCTCTCTCTCTCTCTCTTGCTCGCTCTCAAACTCTCTCATTCTCTCTTTTTTCTCCATATCTCACTCCGTAGTTACCTCCATCTCGTTTCCTCTCTCATTCATTCTCGCCCTCTCTCCTTCCATTTCTCCCATCTTTTTTTTTCATTTTCGTATTTCACTACGTCAGTTATTCCCTCTCTCCATATTTCTCTCTTCCCCTCCTCCCTCCCATATCTCCTTCCACATCTCTTCTTCTCCTCCCCCCACCCCCAAATCTCATTCTCAAGTTGTTGCTATTTAAATTTGTATACGAGTTTATTATACGCACAGTGCACTGTCTGTGCATGCCTGTGATAGAGTGAACTTTGAAAGATGAAAGAAGAATATCAGATGGGCCTGTGTGACTCTTTGCAAGTACAATTTTCTCTCTCTCTCTCTCTCCTCCCACTCTCTCTCTCCTCTCTCTCTCTCTCTCTCAATTCTTCAACCTTTGAAAATAAAGATCTTTCATTCGATCACGCCATCTCTCTCTTTCTTTCTCTCTGTCTCCTATCTCTCAATTCCTCACCCTTTGAAATGAAATGCCTTTCATTCGTTCTCTCCCTTTCTCTCTCTCTCCCTTCCTCTCTCTCTCTCCCTCCCTCCCTCTCTCTCCCTCCCTCAATCTCCCCTTCTCTATCTCTCGCTCTCCCTCCTTCTCTCTCTTCCTCCCTCTCTCTCTCACTCCCTCTCGTTCTCTCCCTCTCTCCCATTTCCTGTACAGATACCCCCAACTCTATCAAAAACCCCACCTACTTGAACGTATTCCTGCTGATATTCCCTTTCAGACATTTCAATAACTGATCTCGTTTTTGTTCAGCTCACATTAAACATTATAAAAATAGAACTGTCACCGAATTCCCGCATCGAGCCAGAGAACAAGGATTCGAATTTATCCTCCCTGGAATAAATCTTTCTGCAAGGTATATAAATAGACGCTGCAATTTGTTGCATTACAGGAACAACTTTAGACCTACGAAACAAAGAAGAGAAAATAATAATTCCATTTAATCTTTAAAATCTTTGAATATTTCTGACTTTGTTGATTTGCTATTGAAAATAGAAGTTGCCCAACAAGGAACGGATTTGAAGAGACTGTCAAACTAACTAAGTGTGGATTTAGTTGGAGAATTAAACTCCAGATAAATATAATATTTTGTGCATGATGAGTAAAGCTGTTTGCTCTCTTGGTGTACGATGTGTATTCAGGCTGTTGTGAGAAATAATTGGATCTTGCCATAGAGAAAGCCGAGAGAAGAAACTAGATAAAAGGTAATTATGGAACAGAAAACAAACTAGTTATAAAAAAAAAAAGTAGAGAAGATATTTTGCGTCTACGTGTTTATTCAGGTGGGTGTAGTCTACATGCCACAAGGGCACGTTACAAAAGCTAACCTGTGATGTTTACCGCATTTGCCGTTTGTAAACTTCGGTTGTCTTATAAAATTACGTTGTTTGTTTGTTTGTTTCTGCGTTTTATTTTTCACTGCGAGAGATTTCGCAAACCGCGAATTATTTAACAAAACATCGCGCTATACCAACAAATGAGACGAGGCTATCGTGAAAGCAAAGACTTGTTTCTATGAAGGGTCGTTCATATATTGATTAACATACCCCTTTGCAGAACTTTGCCTCCCTAACAGCTCTGTTGAAGGGCTCTAGGCTGGAAGCAAGATGCCCTGCTGCTGGTGCCTCCATTCACAGTTCATCAACAGTGTCTTTTTTTTTTTGCCGTCCTGGCCTTTGTCTTCCTCTCTTTCTTTTCCCCATTATGTACCCTTCCAAGTCTGTCTTCGTCCAAACTCTCATGACGAAGTACTTTAAGTTTTCTCTGTTTAATCTTCTTTACAAACCAACCTTCTTCAATATTATGTTCTTGTAGTATGGATATATTTGTTCTTTTTTGTGTGTGTCCATGATATTGGAATGGTACGTTTGAAAACACAAACACAAACACAAACAAACACACACACACACGATAACAGTTCTAAAAATAAACAACCTTAAGGAGTACTAACACTCTCCTGGCTGTTCTATTAATAAACGCGGGCGATGTTTTCAAGCTTTGTCGTTGTTGTGTTCCTCGCACTTCCTGCTGTGGATCATGGGGGCCCAGATTAGATTGATGTTTGTAGGAATCCTGCACCTCGACTGCCAATCAGCTGTTTATTAGCAGCCGAAAATATCTCGAGTTCATTTCGGTAATATCATTTCAAAGTATCTTGGGGGGGGGGGGTGTCGTTACATAAAACAGGTCCACAGGTCTGTAAAACAGATCTCATTGTCACGTGAAACAGATCACGAGGTTAATGGGAAAAAATATCAAAAGATTATGTAAAACAGATCTTATGATTATGTGAAACAGTTCTCAAGGTCATATGAAACAGATCTTAAAGTGTAAAAAAAATCTAAAAAAAAATAAAAATTCAATGGTTACCTAAAACAGACCTAAAGGTTATGTTGAAACAGATTTAAAGGTTGTAAAACAAAGGGTCCTGAAGGTCATGTGAAACAGATAAGATGATTGTGTGATCAAAGCTTTTTTGGTAAAACAGACGTCAAGGTTATGTGAAACAGATCTCAAGGTCATATGAAACAGATCCCAAGGTTATACAAATAAATCCCAGGATTACTTGAAGCAAACCTTAAAGTTATGTGAAATAGATTTTAAAATTATGAAAAATAGATCTCAAGGTCATGGGATCGCAAGGTCACGTAGAAAGGGTCATAAAGTTACGTGAAATAGACTTCAAGACAACGTGACACAGATACCAAAACTATCTTAAAGAAATTTCACATTTATGTCAAACATACTTGGAAATGATGTGAAACAGATCTCATTGCTAAAACAAACAAACAAAAAAATATAAAGTTATGTTGAACAGATTCAAACCACCAAACAACTAATAGCAGGATTACATTGAACAGAT
Organism: Achatina immaculata; assembly: GCA_009760885.1. Classification (NCBI taxonomy): domain Eukaryota; kingdom Metazoa; phylum Mollusca; class Gastropoda; order Stylommatophora; family Achatinidae; genus Lissachatina; species Lissachatina immaculata. The sequence continues at coordinate 26,871,803 of CM019705.1, read as the reverse complement.
GTGAATTTTACTTTAAACAGATCTCAAGGTCACGTTAAACAGATTTCAAGGTCACGTGAAAATACGTTTTAAGTTATGTAGATTCTAATTACGCGAATTATATTTGAAACCCATTTAGGGCAAAATTTCAAGGTTATGTAAATAAAAATCTCTAATGCTTTTTTTTTTCAGACGTAAAATGTAACCCAAGATTAAGTGAAAGAAGATGTCAAGGTCTCATGCGTGGGCTTTGCGACGTTTCATTTGCTTGCACTCAGAGCTTCCAGCCGTTATCTAGTTTCTAGTCTTGGGAGATTTGATCTAACATTACGTGTCTCATTTACAGTTCCTAAAGCAGGGGGAAATGTCGCCCAATGCAGGCTGTCTCTTTTCTGTGTCTCTCGGACTGCAAGACTTGTAGAAATATTTTAATGGAAATCTGTCAAGTGTCCGAAGTCATAGCTTCGTCTTGTTCTTCTTCTTGTTCGTTTTGTTGTTGTTCTTATTGTTGTTGTTGTTGTTGTTGTTCTTCTTCTTCTTCTCCTCCTCCTCCTCCTCCTCTTCTTCTTCTTCTTCTTCTCCTCCTCCTCTTCTTCTTCTTCTTCTTCTCCTCTTCTTCTTCTTCTTCTTCTTCTCTCCTCTTCCTCCTCTTCTCCTCCTCTTCCTCCTCTTCTTCTTCTTCTTCTTCCTCCTCCTCCTCTTCTTCTTCTTCTTCTTCTCCTCTTCTTCTTCTTCTTCTTCTTCTTCTCCTCTTCCTCCTCTTCCTCCTCCTCTTCTTCTTTTTCTTCTTCTTCTTCTTCTCCTCCTCCTCCTCCTCTTCTTCTTCTTCCTCTTCTTCTTCTCCTCCTCCTCTTCTTCTTCTTCTTCTTCTCTTCTCCTCCTCCTCCTCTTCTTTTTCTTCTTCTTCTTTTTCTTCTTCTTCTTCTCCTCCTCCTCTTCTTCTTCTTCTTCTCCTTCTCTTCTTCTTCTTCTTCTGTTTCTTCTTCTTCTTCTCATTCTTCTTCTTCTCCTCCTTCTTCTCATTCTTCTTCTTCTCATCTCGACCTCCTCCTCTTCATATTTCTTTCTTTCTTTCTTTGAGTGGCCTAAGGTTAAAACTTCTCTGCAGTCTCTGCTGCCATGAGATTCATATCGAGCTGCACCTTGTTAGTCACTCAGGCAGAAGAAGCACAACAGCCTGCTATTTAGAAAGCCTTGGCGGCATGGGGTAGGGTCTTGGTCTGCCCCAGTGGTTTTTTTTTCTGATGCAGAAAACTACGACCAACCTGGAAGACAACCACTTCTACTCTCATCAGCGTAGGGGAGCCTGAGCGGTATGAGTGATTAGTGTGCTCTTATGGCGAAGATCGGTGGTTCGATTCCAGCGGGGAAGATCTTTTGTAGAAATGGGTTTCTGGCTTCCGGAACTGGAGAAGGAAAGGCAGTCTGGCAAGACACTGACCACGTGACACTCTGGTGCGCCGACAGGTCAAGGAAAATGTGGACATAACACACTGCAACTCCTGGCTGTCTCAGTGGCACAACAGGGTTACTTTAACCTTTGTCTCACTTGCCTTTCCCCAGTGTTTCTCTCGCAGTTTTCCCTCGCATTACCGATGGTAAACAGTTACAGCATTCTTTTCTTAAGGGCTCTGTTTAAGACAGAGAAATCTAGGTCATGGACGACACCTGGTAGACATCTGGAGCAAGGTTTTTTTATTGTTTATTTTTCAGGCATTACTAAGAAGTGTCTGATATCAGTGTTTCTTCTTTCTTTCTTTCTTTCTTTCTTTCTCTTGATTCCATCAATATAATCACTTTTTCATATTATCTACATAGAAGTAGAAACCAATCAAAACTTATGGGAAAGAAATGCATAACAACATAACAATGCCTGCTTTATTTAGCTTGTAAGTATTTCTCTTACCATCAGAAGATTAAAGTGAGAAACGAGCATCAACTTTGAGTTCTTGTTACATCTTAGGTGTTCTGATTACATCTTCAGTATCCCTAGCCAGCTTATAACAACGAGTCTCAGTTTATAACAACGGTTCTCAACATCCCAGGTCCCAGTACGCCCTTTTCAACCCAGGCGATCCCCGAATCTTCCCCTGTATATTAAATCCATCACCCAGAAAGGATTTTCACCGTTGTACATACACACACACATACACACACACACACAAAGTCTTCTTCAGGGGGGCAATCTGTCTCCTGATTGAGGACCATTGGCGTGTTATGACTAAAAACTCACGCTTTTTGTTGACTGCCTTCCTTCTTCTTCTTCTTCTTCTTCTTCTTCTTCAGCCCTCCTGGAAATCAAGCTGATGTACTTTGCAGCTGATGCTGTGGAGTTGTGGCACAGCAGCTAGTCAGATTGGGAGCAGGTCACGACAGCTGCTTTTTTTTTTCAGTCCCTAAATGGGAGCTTAAAAGCTGACTCCACCATCAAGGGGACCACGCCGACCCCTGTCCTGTTAACCAGGCCAGGCATGTTAATCGTGCTACCAACGGAGAGATGGGGGAGCAGGGTCTTGGCCAGTTATGGTTTCACCACCCCTGACGCCAGCATGTCAGATATGGGTCGCTGATTGCCAGAGAGAACAACGTCGTCGCCTTACCCACCCTCTGCCGACTTGGCCGTCTGGTACTTCTAACAAACCCGTCGTGTTTTGCCATCGATTCCCAGATTTCACCTCTAGCTCCGCTCCTTCGTTGTCGACAAGGATGCGATTCACGAATATCAGCGAACTCTTTTTGTTCGGCCAGTTTTACGCGCCATCCATAATATCGTGCTCGAGCCTGCCCTTCCCTTCCAGTCTGATCTCTGAACTAGATAACTGATATACTTTTTTTATTTATTGTCTCCAGTGCCTGCGTGGGCTGACACAAGAAAATAATCCTATCACTAAATTTTTTCCTGGCTCGGTCGACAAAACAGGAAAAGTCAGTGAATTATGCTCGTGGCCAAGCTTAAGACGGTAAACAAGATTTTACACCATATTCTTTGTATGTCTCGTTGCCGTGAGCCAGATAAACCTTCACACCTCTCTCTCTCTCTCTCTCTCTCTCTCTCTCTCTCTCTCTCTCTTAGCGCCTTATTCACTCTTTTCGTCAGCCTGTATGTGCCACGTCTGTTCTGAGATGCTCAGTAATTATGGCACAAGCTAAAAATGCAAAGGGTCTATAAGTTCAGAGCCTCGGTGATGAATGTTGGGAATCTATTTTCTTTCATGCAACCGAAGTTTCCTGGTTAGTGACGTAATCTTTCAGAAATCTCATGGCCAGAGAGATGAAATATGCGACCTTTAAAAACAACGACCTTTAAAAACAATGTACTGTATGGTCTCTTATAAGTATATTACATGATACCAAATATTCAGGTTAAAATTTGCTCTGTAAAATTGAAACTGACCAATGGCGAAATATACAAGGAAAAAAAAAACATCAAGAAATCCACAGAGTTCATTTTTTTTTCATTTTCATATACGCAGGCAGGTACTATCATAGCTGACTACCCACTTGTGCACTTAACCATCTCCCCTGAGAATATCTACCCTACCTATACGTGCCTGCAAAAACATAACTAATACGGGATTTGTAGACTTAAAAAAGCATGAAAATGTGATATCCATCGACTGCCCCCATTAGGTGACAGATTGTCGCGTGATCGATACCAAGTACTTTCTGTTTCGATCTGCTCCTTAAAAGACTTTTAAAGCGCAATTAAACGGGACACATGGGCTCGATAACAAAACACCAGAGTTGTTATCTAGCAGTGCTGTCTTTTATTGTTTGACAAGATTGCACGTAGGCTGTGTCAGTGTTACGAAATGATGACAGCTGTATTGTTCTTCTGAGCCATTTTCCAATTGTTTATCAAGATGATTTTTTTGTTGTTTGTTCGGACCACCCTGTGCCCTGTTTAATGCAAGCTGTTGTTGCTCTTTATGGCTTTTTTGTTTTGTTTTTACTTTTCTTTTTGGAGGTGAAATTGGAGTGTTAAAACGTGGTACATATAAACGACGATCATCATCATCATTGCAGTCGTCTCAATCATCCTTATCAACATCTTCACGGTCGTCATCTTAATCATCATTATCATCTGCTAATCATCATTGTCATTTTCATCGTCGTCGTTGTGGTCTCGCGGACAGAAAGGCGTTCGAGGGAGATACAAAGAAAGAACAAAATCCATCAGTCAGATTTTAGAATGTTACTTCAACCATCATGTCTTTTCTGCGCGTCTTACAACAACGTCATACGTCTCTGCTAGTTCATTCGTTTGATTCCACGTCGTACAACAACGTCATACTCCCTACTAGTTCAGTCGTTTGATCTCACGTTGTACAGCAGCGTCATACGTCTCTGCTAGTTCAGTCGTTTGATTTCACGTCGTACACCAACGTCATACGTCTTTGCTAGTTCAGTCGTTTGATCCAGGTTCATGCTTCTAGTTTGAATATACGTCTGATATTCAGTTCTTATGAGTTTTATTTGCTTCCTGATTGGACGTGGGTGGTCCTTGTTTCTGACTGGGCACGCAACTAGAAAATGAAGGAGTTAGAGAGAGAGAGGTGTACTTGAACGAGCTGCCTTTGCAGAAATAACTAAGCCAATGATGAGAGAGCGCCTCTGCACCATTCAGCTCTTCTAGCACATGCCCAGTATGGGCGAATCATAAACTCCCGGAGCTGATAGAGAACATCACAGGGATGACAGGTAAGAGCAACCAGACAGATACACAAAGGAAATCCCTGGCAATAAAGTATATACAAGAAAGATCCCCAAGCAGGTGTAGCTGGACACATGCCTACACTGACGGGTCTGCGACCTGTGCAATAGAAAACGGCAATGTGGGAGTCCTCTTAGTGCCAAACAATGGGGAACATAGAAAGCTGTCACTAGCAGCAGGAACATTTTCCAGCAGAGCATGGGCCCTAAAAGCTGCAGCAGAAGCCCTACTATCAGAAGAAGGAGCTCATAGTGTTCCTGACTGATGCAGTGTCGGTAATTGCTGTAATAAAGAGTGGCAAATATGAAACCATCAATGACCTGCCAACAGCAGTATATCAGATATTTAAGCATTTCTTAAGAGTGGTAATACAATGGATTCCATACCTGGCAACGAAACAACTGACATCCTAGTAAAAGAAGATGGCAGATTACCGCGAACAGATGTAAGCCTGACATTTGAGGAAGCTAAGTCTGTAATAAAAATAACACTCCAGAACAAAGGAGCAAAAGAACACCATGGGTATCAGAAAAAAGTTGACACTTATTGCCAGCCTGGCAGAGAAGAGCAAGGTACCATTTTTCGGCCCAGCGCCGGTCACAGCAGACTGAGGTACCACCTTCTCAACAAGCTCAAGATTGGCCCCACCCACTTGTGCCACATGTGGCACATGTGGCACCGGTAAGATTACGGGATAACATATTCTGAGGGAGTGCCAAACATATGACATGCAAAGAAGACAGATGTGGCCAACACCTGTATCAGTTCAAGAGAAGCTTTATAGGGATGTACATAAACATAAGCACTCGTCTAGCATCCGAATGGTCGAGGGTTCGAATCCCCAGCTGAGCGGGATTTCTTTCAATCAAATACGGCCCCGAGGTCGACCTAGCCTCGTAAAATGGATACCTGAGAAAATCTGGGAAGGAAAGGCAGCGAGGAAAGGAACTGCCCACTCTACCTCATTCGCTGATGGCCCGGGATAATAAGGTCTCTAACGCTTCATCCCCTACGGCATTTGCTATGGGACTATCTTTACCCTTGACATAAACTCCATCTGACCACCGATTACTTTGAAAGTCGACGTATGAGAATGACTGAAGAGAGTAATCTAACTGCAGTTTATTATTGGTGTTCCATTACATTCCATTGAAGACTTCAGGGGATATCTTTCTGCGGCCATTGTGTGTGTGTGTTTGTGTGTGTGTGTGTGTGAGAGAGAGAGAGAGAGAGAGAGAGAGAGAGAGAGAGAGAGAGAGAAGCAAGTCAGGATTAGAAGCTTTAAACAGCCAGAAGTAAAAATATGGTGATCGCAAAAGGCCAGAGTTTTGCAGCGACTTAAAAAATAAACCAGCATAGAATTGTCAAGTACTTTAAAACAGAGATCACAGCAACTATGGACATGTCTAGAATACAGAGATTGTAATTTGAGCAAGTAAAAAGTCTTGGTAGAACTGTACTTTGAACCTGACTGTGCTGGATTATGTACTTTTCTGTACTTTAATCTTCATTTGTATGTATGTGTGTGTGTGCGTTGATATTTTCAACCCAGGCTGTCCCCGAATCATTCAGATTTCCCCACGAGTAGTTCTTCGGGAAATACCGATTACGTCTTTACATTTTTTTTTTTCATGTCGTGTCTCTCTACGTAAGCTTTGAGGATGTCTTTGAAAAGTCCCGAAAATTTTTATGTATAAAGGGTTTTCGTTGGATGAAATCATTCTTGCGGGAAATAACGGATCTTTTGGTCTTAGAAGATGTGGAATTTTGCTGAAAGTCTATTCTGTGGAAGTCTCTCTCTCTCTCTATCTATCTATCTATCATCTATCTATCTATCTATCTATCTATCTATCTATCTATCTATCTATCTATCTATCTATCTATCTATCTATCTATCTATCTATCTATCTATCTCATGATGATTCTGCCAATGCTGGATTCTCATAATCAACCGTGGTAACAGCAAGAAGTGTTTTATAAGTTTCTTTCTCTTTGGACTTACGTCTTCAGTTTTTGTTCTCGTTTTCTCATTAAATTGTTCTGCATCCATCCGCAGAGAAATAGACAGACAGAGAGACAGATCGATAGATAGTCTTGTGCTACATCCCTGTAACATAACAGCGAGCTGGTGTTCTTTGCAGCAGATGATGTAGAGATGTCGAGGCACAGCATCGTATCGGCATGGGAGCGGGTTATGGCAGCTATTTTTTTCAGTCCCGGAGTACAGCTAAAAAGCACGGGGTGTGCAATGCTTTTTTAGCAGACTCCACCACCATGGGGACTACGGCGATCCCTGCCCATTAGCCAAGCTATGCCTGTTTATCAACGGAGAGGTGGGACAGGGTCTTGGTCAGCTATGATTTGCTAACCTTGACGCGAGCATATCAGCTACAGGTCGCTGATTGGCTAATCGGACACAGACAGACAGACAGACAGAGCGAGTCACTCTTCATGTGGTTTGATCTTTCACAAGATCTTCCAAATTAATGCGCATTAGAGTAAATTAATTAATATTGTCACTATAGCCTTTATCTTCTTTATTTTCGCTAACTTTTATTTCCACCTATGGCAGTATTACGTCTTATTTCATTATGTTAAAAACTGTACGACCAAAGTTTAGCTAGGGCAGTTTGGCTGGCGTCTTCCTTCTCCATTTTGCATGCCTTGCCATTGCTCCTTACTGCAGTAAATAAATCTCATATCTCCTTCTGACTTTCTACGCGCTTTTTTCTCCATCAATACTTTACAGAAGATTATAAAAACTTTTATATTTCTACTTATATCGTTCCCAGCTTTCTCTTGAAAGCTGTTTCTCCCTTCCCTCAGTCGTTCGATTCTGGATTAACTCTTTATAAATTATATCCACGTTTTGTTACGAAAGGTAGTTCACAAAGACTGAAAGAAAAGAGAAGTACTATCAGACGAAGTGGTACAACTTTCCATTCAATTGGCTCACGAAATGGTATAACTTTCCATTCCATGGCCTCAGGAAGTGGTACAACTTTCCATTCCATGGCCTCACGAAGTGGTACAACTTTCCATTCTATGGCGTCAGGAACTGGTACAACTTTCCATTCTATGGCCTCACGAAGTGGTACACTTTTCCATTCCATGGCCTCACGAAGTGGTACAACTTTCTATTCCATGGCCTCACGAAGTGGTACAACTTTCTATTCCATGGCCTCAGGAAGTGGTACAACTTTCCATTCCACGGCCTCACGAAGTGGTACAATTTACTATTCCATGGCCTCAGGAAGTGGTACACTTTCCATTCCATAGCCTTATACCAAGGACAGCATGTTTAATTTGAGTTAGACAGCATCCACCAAAGCTGGCTACAGACCAGGAGAAATGGGGACAGTGTTACTTTTTATAACGGCTCCAGACTGTGAGAAGTGGGGACAGGCTGTTGGAACTGTCCGTGCACACCCTTCCTCACTTCCATTGTGTGATCCCAGGAAACTTCCGTGGCACAACAGCAAGAGTAACCAGGAAGTATTTACGTCGTCCGTGTCGTGATGGAGCTTGGTAAGAAACAAGGCAATGTAACTTTAGTTTTACAGTTTCTTTTGTACATCATGAGGCATGAGAAAGCATTACATTTTTTCGTCATCATCATCATCATCATCATCATAGCTTCTTAGACGTGTTAAAAATATGACGTTTGTGTTAACCAGTGTGTGTGTGTGTGTGTGTGTGTGTGTGTGTGTTATATCATGATTTTTGTTTGGAAGTGAAAGAGTTTAAGAATGTGAGAGGCTTTTGCTCATATCCCCACACCCTAAAAAAACAGCACCACGATTACTTTATCTCCATTTAACAAGAGCCGGCTTAATCTTTGCCTCTCTTCATCAAAAACAAAATTCCCTCCCAAACGACAGCGGTGCCAGTTTCCCCCTGATGACCTTGACATTTTTAATCAGAGGCTCATTTATGCTGTTTTCCTGCTCAAGGTCAGGCTCTGCATAACACAAGGCACATGTATGCAAACATATTTGACCAGGGTCTCTTGTTTTCTAGAACAAAGTTATGAGACTATAAGGAAAGATAAAGAATTTGGGCGAGATTCAGTTGTTTTTCCGTCCTAAACATCCTAAAGGAACAGTCATTAATCATTAATCTTCTCCCTCCCACCCGCCAACAAGTTGTTCGTGTATTTATTTATTTTTTTAAAGGACGAAAACAACAGGCCAGATGGTACTGCAATAACCGGGTCCAGCCCACCCGCAACGAGATGTGGACCATACCCCGAGCATTCGATATACAGGGCAGACCTCGGGCATCTCGTAGTTTAAAAAAAAAACAAAAAACTACGCCTTTGTCTTAACCAAAAGGGCTTATCTTAGCCAAAAGGCAAAGAAGCCCCTTCCAAAAAAAAAAAAAAAAAGTCTGATATAAAGATCCTATTTCTAGCGTTCGTTTAGTTACATTACTTTGACCAGTCACGTGATATAGTCATGTGATTCATTCATGTGATCAAGGGGTCATAAAGAAACTATAAATAGCATACGCACACAAACAAAACAAAAAAAGGCGCTTACAACAACAATAAAAACACAATAACAGCAAGAATATGTACTTTACGTGGGTAAACAAATTAAAAGACATGGAGGGAAAAAAAAACAACCCGAAAACGAACTGAAAAATTTCCCTTCGTTTATGACCTAATTTACATATCGTGTTGTAAATACCACGTGTGTTTCATGAAAAGTGCAGATGTTAAAAGGGCACGACACAAATGTACAGAAAGAAAAAAAAAGTTAGCAAAAACATAGCATGCTTGATGATGCATGCTTCCTATATTTTACACTAGTTTAACATTTCAATAACAAAAAAAAAAAAAACCCCAAAAAAACTGACTACTCAAAATACCTCGGTCTGTTCGTGTCCATTGATGAGTTAGTCGGGGCCTAAGTTTTGTGGCATCTTGTAGGAACAAGGAACAAATTCTCTCTTCATTTACCACAATCTGCAGCCACATTTGGCATGATGCCCCAGCAGGGGGCAGATTAACCACCACCACCACCACCCGGGGCCCATAAGTTAATTGTAAAAAGGTACCCCATCCCTTTCTCTGACAAATACCATCAATTTTCTGATTGTAACATTGAGAAAACAATTTGTTTTTGCAAGTTTTTTTTCCCTTTATCTGTACGCTGAGCCCGATCCTCTTTCAAACTTCTAGTCTTAAGCCTGTTAAGCCTAATAGATAATCAACCACTGTGCCCCCACCTCTTTCAAACTTCTAGTCTTAAGCCTGTTAAGCCTAATAGATAATCAACCACTGTGCCCCCACCTCTTTCAAACTTCTAGTCTTAAGCCTGTTAAGCCTAATAGATAATCAACCACTGTGCCCCCACCTCTTTCAAACTTCTAGTCTTAAGCCTGTTAAGCCTAATAGATAATCAACCACTGTGCCCCCACCTCTTTCAAACTTCTAGTCTTAAGCCTGTTAAGCCTAATAGATAATCCACCACTGTGCCCCCACCCCTTTCAAACTTCTAGTCTTAAGCCTGTTAAGTCTATAGATAATCCACCGCTGTGCCCCCACCCCTTTCAAACTTCTAGTCTTAAGCCGGTTAAACCTAATAGATAATCCACCACTGTGCCCCCACCTCTTTCAAACTTCTAGTCTTAAGCCTGTTAAGTCTATAGATAATCCACCACTGTGCCCCCACCTCTTTCAAACTTCTAGTCTTAAGCCTGTTAAGCCTAATAGATAATCAACCACTGTGCCCCCACCTCTTTCAAACTTCTAGTCTTAAGCCGGTTAAACCTAATAGATAATCCACCACTGTGCCCCCACCCCTTTCAAACTTCTAGTCTTAAGCCTGTTAAGACAAGTAGAACACTGTGCCCCAGCCATGATGTCATGACATCTATTAGACTCTTTCTCTCCTGTCATCTCAGCTTCTATAATTATTCACCAGACTGTTTGTGGTTTGTCTCTCTTTCTCTTTCTCTCATATGTCCCAGACTGTTTGTGGTTTGTCTCTCTTTCTCTTTCCCTCATATGTCCCAGACTGTCTGGTTTGTCTCTCCTTCTCTTTCCCTCATATGTCCCAGGCTGTCTTTGGTTTGTCTCTCTTTCTCTTTCCCTCATATGTCCCAGACTGTCTGGTTTGTCTCTCCTTCTCTTTCCCTCATATGTCCCAGGCTGTCTTTGGTTTGTCTCTCTTTCTCTTTCTCTCATATGTCCCAGACTGTCTTTGGTTTGGTCTCTCTTTCTCTTTCTCTCATATGTCCCAGACTGTTTGTGGTTTGTCTCTCTTTCTCTTTCCCTCATATGTCCCAGACTGTTTGTGGTTTGTCTCTCTTTCTCTTTCCCTCATATGTCCCAGACTGTCTTTGGTTTGTCTCTCTTTCTCTTTCCCTCATATGTCCCAGACTGTCTTTGGTTTGTCTCTCTTTCTCTTTCCCTCAAAAGTCCGTTGCACTGATGTCCTGTCAATCTTGTTGGATAATCAATCGATTTTCAGATATTTTAAAATAAATGACAGTCTACTCCCTGTCCGATACCAAGTCTGTGTTTCAAGGATCTAAACTACTTTAATGATAACGAAAGCTAGCACTTAACATCGCACGCCTACATCAGGTGATGAACATAACTTAACAAGCCAGTGGTTACGGAAAGGAAAGTAAACAGGCTCTAGAAGGGATAGGAAGTGGGTCAGGCAGATAAGTAAAAACTTGGTCCTCACCTAGACAGGGCGAGTCAAACAAAGATCACGTGAATCATGGTGTGCCAGACTTACTGTGACAGAAGAAAGATTGTACGACTGGCCTGGAAAACTCATAGACAAAGAAATTTATACGTGGGGGGGGGGAAGGGGAGGAAAAGCTGCAAGTGAGTGATTTAAGACACGAACCTTGGCCTCATGTAAAACAGTCTAGCTATAAGAGGGCAGTCAAGACTTTACTGTGTGCTAGGCCTCGATGCATCATCATCATCATCATCATCATCATCATCTTCTTCTTCTTCTTCTTCTTCTTCTTATTCTTCTTCTTCTTGACACCACCAAGCATGATTCTGAGAAGTTCCTTCTCTTCTCTTTCTCCTCCTCTTCCTCATCCTCCTCCTTCTTCTTCTAGTATTGCACTCATATGCGCAGCAGTCTAAATCAGGAGACTGGATTGCCTCCATGAATCCGACCGTCAGCAGGAGCACTCTCTTGTGTGACACATAATTTTTTTCCATCCATACTCTCTTTCTGGAGTCAGATTTAGGCTCTTATGTTAGCACTGAGTGAGTGCAGGTACTGCAGGATGTGTCTTGTGATAAAATCCAGTATGCCTCCGTACTTTCTGTTATCCATTATTTGTGAAAGATGGCTGCCGAAGAAGTCAAGACCGATGAAGGAGTTTGGTGAAGTTTACACAAAGGTAGAAGATGAGCAAAAAAAAAAAAAAACGAAAGAAGAGGGAAAATATGCAACGAAATAATCGTCACGTGACATCTTCACAGAGAAAGTGGTCTGTAACGGATTTCCGTTTTGTTCTGTTCTTTGCTCTCACAGTGCTTAGCTGAACCCTGTTATGTGATGTCATCCATCCATCCATCCATCCATCCATCCATCCATCCATCCATCCATCCATCCATCCATCCATCCATCTGCCCTTTAAAAAAAAACTTTCCATTTAAAGGCATTCATTACTGTATTAAGCCAAAATATTTTAACCAGCTGGTTTTTAAGCCTCTCACTAATTCTCCTTTCAGTGCCAACAAATCTTGTATTTGTTTGTTGCTTTTCTGTTTGGAATACACCCACATCTGTGTACCCATATCTGTGTACCCACATCTGTGTACCCACATCTGTGTACTCACATTTAAAGAGCCTCGTTTTTAGTTTTGAGCTTTCTTCTCTAACGCCCATGCTTACACATGGCAATAGGACTATATACTATACACATGCTTACACATGGCAATAGGACTATATACTATACACATGCTTACACATGGCAATAGGACTATGTACTATACACATGCTTACACATGGCAATAGGACTATGTACTATACCCATGCTTACACATGGCAATAGGACTATGTACTATATCCATGCTTACACATGGCAATATGACTATATACTATACCCATGCTTACACATGGCAATATGACTATATACTATACACATGCTTACATATGGCAATAGGACTATATACTATACCCATGCTTACACATGGCAATAGGACTATGTACTATACCCATGCTTACACACGGCAATAGGACTATGTACTATACCCATGCTTACACACGGCAATAGGACTTTGTACAGTACACAGGATTTGACGACTCTGGTCTCTGGCATTTGCATTATTTGTTGTTAAATAGTTGGACAAGAACAATGCAACTTAGCCATCGACGATACGCGTATAAAAGCAACAATCTGCTCTCTTTCTCCCAAAGAATCAGTGCTCAGCGTAGATCAAACAGGCCATGTTTTAACCATTTTAAACAAATGATAAAACAGAGGATGGTGATTTTCTTAATGCGAAGAAAACTGACTTGATGACAACTGACAAAACAAACAAGGCAGCTGAAATATGTATCAATGAGGAAAAACTGGAAGAAGTGGAGAGTTTTGAATATCTTGGATCACTGCTGGCTAATGATGGAGATACAATGGGGAAGATTAAAAGGAGGATATCTAGTGCTCTTCAGAGGGTAAGGCAACTAAAGAATCTGTGGAGAGGAACAGACAAACTACATAAATGGGATTTTTAAGGGCATGCATCTTTCCCATCGCAACATATGCCTGTGAGACCTGGACACTTAACAAAACGGCTGGGAAACACAAAAATGCCTTTGAATGTGAATGCTACCAGAAGAGTTCTTCAAATATCGTGGACATAAAAAAGAACAATTATATCTATACTACAAGAATTTAATAGTGAAGAAAACTGGCTAGTAAAGAGGATTAAGCAAAGAAAACTTAAATATTTTGGACATATTAAACGTCATGATAATCTAGAGAAGACCATCTTGGAAGGGTACATAATGGGAAAAAAGAAAGCGAGGAAGACCAAGGCAAAGATGGCTGCAGAACAACTGCAAATGGATGCATCAGCAGCAGGCCATTTTGCTCACAACCGAGAGGTCTGCAGGAGAGCTGTTAGGGAGGCAAAGTTCCGCAAGGGACATGCAAATGACTGACTGAATGACTGAATGATAAAACAGAAATACGGCTGCCAGATCGAGGCAAAAGAAAGAACCGGAAACAAGACGGTTGTAATTAAATAATACTAATAAAATAAAACATGACATGGGAGATAATCGAATCATTTACATGCTCTTTCATGATATCAGTTATGTCCCATCGTAAAGCCAGTAATAAATTTCGCAACTGCTTGGGACACACCAAACTTTATTTATTTTTCTTCTACGTTCATCCACTAGACTGAATATTATCTATTCTTTCTTGCTAAACTCTGTGTTTATTTTATTCTAGGCACAGCCAAACTAATTATAAATCCTAGAACAGAAGGAAATCTAATACTGTATATACCGATACACTAGAAAGGAAGTTAGGATCAGAATTGCAAAAGCAGCATCAATCTTCAAGAATCTTGAGAACATATGGAATTCAAAAGTTATAAGCACAAAAACCAAGTTAAGACTATTCAATTCAAATGTAATATCCACCCTCATTTATGCATGCGAAAGCTGGAAAACAACTAAAGAAATAGAAAAGAAATTAGACTCTTTTGAAAACAAATGCCTAAGGAAAATACTCGGCATCAAGTGGAATGAATTCAAGAACAATGCAGAGATAAGTCAGATGACTGAACAACAACCAGTCTCACGGGTGATCAGGAAAAGGAGATGGACATATGTTGGCCACTTGATGAGAAGAAATGAGCAGAGAATCCCAAAACAAGCTATCAAGTGGAACACAACAGGCCGAAGAAAAAGGGGCAGACCGCGTGAAACTCTGAAGAGAACATTATTAAGAGAGGCCAAGTTAACAGGCATAAAATCCTTTGATGAGGTTGAAAGACTCGCCGAAGACAGGAATAATTGGCGAACTACTTTGCGAGCCCTATGTGACGTCTAACGGCACGGGAAGGATATAAGATATAAGATATACCGATAATAAACAATGACGCTTTCAAGGATCATAGTTTGTGGATATTGCATAATATTACGAAAACCAAATGCAACGGCCTTGACAACAAGAAATGAGGAGAATTACGTGTCAAACCTGCAACTTTTAACAAGATACTTCCCAGAGCACTTTTAATTCTTCGATGTACTCATTTTAACAATATGACGTCACTTTTACCTACCCACGCCGTGATTGGTCGAGACTTGGCTTATTTTGAAGCGTAATGCTCCAATCTGATTGGGCCGAAGGATAACAGTTCCAAATTTAGAAGCCAGTGAAAATCGGACAGATTGAAAAAGCGTGACTCAGAGCGTCCGTGCAGCAATAATAAGGAAAAGGCCATCCCCTCCTACAGCGAAAAATTCTTTAATCAGGGGTAATGGGGCTCAGACTTTGACGCTGATATAGAAAAATACACCTTTAACACACTTCTTCTTCTTCTTCTTCCTTTCTTCTTCCTTCTTCTCCTTCCTTTCTTCTTCCTTCTTCGTTCTTATTCTTCCTTCCTCCTCCTTCCTTCTTTTTCATCGTCTTATTCTTTCTTCTTTTTTATCTTCTTCTTCTTCCTTTCTTCTTCCTTCTTCTTCTTCCTTCTTCTTTCTTATTCTTTCTTCCTCCTCCTTCCTTCTTCTTTGTCATCTTATTCTTTCTTAGTTTCTTCTTCTTCTTCTTCCTTCTTCTTCTTCTTCTTTCTTCCTTCTCCTCCTCCTCCTCCTCCTCCTCCTCCTCCTCCTCCTTCTTCTTCTTCTTCTTCCTTCTTCTTTGTCGTCTTATTCTTTCTTCTTCTTCTTCTCTCTTCCTCCTCCTTCCTTCTTCTTTATCGTCTTATTTCTTCTTCTTCTTCTTCCTCTTCTTCTCCTTCTTCTTCTTCTTCTTTCGAGCAGCGGCCACTGAGACTCATTGCTATAGACAAGACAGGACTCCATTTTCCTGTGTTCTTGTCAGTTGTTGATTCCAAAAGCGCGTATATCTTCTCCTATGATGTCTCACCATTTATGTCTAGATCTACCTCTTTGTCTGTCCCTTTTCAGCATTTCTGTCTAGACCATCTGTGTTTGTCTATCCTCCTCTATTCTCCGTTTTTCTTAATGGCTGTTATAATCAGAGAGTTAAACAATGTGTAGATTTCTTTGTTACTTCTTATCTTCCATTGTTGTGTTATAAGAGCTCTCACCGGTCCATAAATTCTTCCCAGGATTCTTTCTCACATGTCTGGTGGCTTAATTTATGTCTTATATTTGTTTAGTTTGGTGTAGTGGGATAGAATTTTTCATTGTAGCAATCGTAAAAGGGCAAAATATGTCTTGTTTCTAGCTTGTATTCTAGCTCTTATTTCATCTCTTGTATGGATATGGTCTTCATGTTTATGTTTTTGATCTTATTATTCCCATGTATTTAACTGTCTCCTGGTTTATCTTTAGTCCCACATTTTCTTAATGTTCTTTAAGATTCTTGAACACTTTAGTGGTATCTTGTCAAATGTCCCCTAAGGTAAAGGTAAAGATAGTCCCATGTAAGGGATGAAACGTTAGAGACCTCATGCTGGACCATCAGGGTATGAGGTAGAGTGGCCAGTTTTTTTCCTTGCTGCCTTTCCTTCCCAGATTTTCTCTGGTGCACATTTTATGAGGCATTTAAAAAAACTTTGACGCTGGTATAGAACAATACACCTTTAACACACTTCTTCTTCCTTCTTCGTCTTCCTTCTTCTTCTTCTTTCTTCCTTCTTCACCATCTTCTTCTTTCTTCTTCATCATCTACCTCTTTGTCTGTCCCCTTTCAGCATTTCTGTCTAGACCATCTGTGTTTGTCTATCCTCCTCCATTCTCACTTTTTCTTCCTTCTTTTTCTGCTTCCTTTTTTCTGGATCGATCTTCGGGGCCATATTGGTCGGAAAAAAATGCCGCTCAGCTGGGGATTTGAACCCTCGATCATTCGGTTGCTAGACGAGAGCTCTAGCCACCACGCTAGCCGGTCCCCAACAAGTTTCCCCTACTATATCTATTAACCTTTGCATATCCTAATATTTTCCTTCTGTCATTAGCGGTTTGTTCTTCGTCTTAATTGTTTTTCCACCCACGGAGACAAGACATCTCATTGCTTCAGACCTGTTCTTATCTGGAATGATTTTGACATCCTTGCTTTATGTACCGCTTTTGAATATATGTTTTCGCCATTTTTCACACATATCTTAATTACACTTGATCATCACAAATCCGGCATCACTGGGACTTGTTGGGTTCCGGATAAGCGATTTGCCAGATTGCTGATGGTTACGTTAGAATACACTTAACCCAACAGCTAACCACTTCACCCTACCTTTTAAAATACCCTGTAATACAACTCTCTCTCTTCTGTGCTGTCTCTATGCGTTTTTATGGTGTCCTCTTTCCATGCCATCCTGGTCTACCTCGGCCTCTTTTCCCCTTCTAAATTTCCTGTTGACACGATGTGTTCTAGTTTTGTCTTTTTTCTCATGATATGTTTTATAAATTTAAACTGTCTTTTCCTGACTGTTGTAATGACTTGTCTTCTCGAGTTGCTCTGTCTCAAAATTTTTTCATTTGATTTTCCTCTCATTATGTCTCATTTTCTCACACATGACTTATCAAGTTCACAAAATTTATATATGACCCATCAAGTTCTAAAAACTTTAGATGACACATCAAGCTGCCAAAACTTATTCAGTGACACACAAGCTTTCGAAACGAGAAACATCAAGGTCTCAGAATATTATGATGCACTATCTATCTGAAAACTTTATATATGACACATCTAGGTCTCAAAACTTAATATATGAGAAACATCAAGTTTTCAGGAACTTCACGCCAAAATCTACAGATTTTTCGCAACGTTATAGCATTAAGGAGATGGAGGTGTATGGGTAACGAGGGAGATAAGTTAGGAAAGTGGGACCGGCTAGCGTAGTGGTTAGAGCACTTGTCTAGCAACCGAATGGTCGAGGGTTCGAATCCCCAGCTGAGCCGGATTTTTTTTTTCCTCCAACCAATGCGGTCCCGAGGTCGACCCAGCCTTATAAAATGGTTACCAGAGAAAATCTGGGAAGGATAGGCAGCGAGGAAAGGAACTGGCCACCCTACCTCATACGCTGATGGTCCAGCATAATGAGGTCTCTAACGCTTCATTCCCTACGGCATTTGCTATGGGACTACCTTTACATATACTGGACAAGACGTAGCTCGGTTGCTAGTCTATGGGAGCCGCTCTATTACAGTAGGGACATGCCCATAAGTGCTCTGCTTTCGATATAAGATAGTCTCTTAGCGTTTTATTGCTGATATAATCACACGACTCTGCTAGCTGTGAATTGCTCTTGTTCAAGCGCATAGTTGATATTTTGCCTTCACTTGCTTTGATCACATGTAGGTCACTGAGATGCGCGTAGTATGTGCATTTTGAGGAAGGTTTTCTGGGTTGATTCTTGCAATTTGCGGTTTCAAGGACGGATACACGTCTTGTTTGTCCATGTGTGGGAGAGGGGGGTGGGGGGGTTTCCTCCAAAGAAAGGGGATTTCTCGCCTTATGGGTCTTTATTCTCAACGTTCAGGTAAGGGTCGAGATCCTTCCAGAAGATCACGTGGTTTGTAAATCCCGTGACTGGGGGAAAGTAGGGGAAAGTGGGGGGGGGGGGGGGGGGGGAGCTGAGTGAGTTAGTCTTCGTTTGGATGGTTTTCGTGACGTCACTGTCGAGAAAGTGGACGTTTATATCTGTTCTGGAGTTTTGCAAGTGTGGATGGACTCGCCATGTGGCAGGGCAGACCTGCCGGCGGTCAGATTATCGTCATCACCATCTGCGTTTTCATCAATAAATTCTCATGTCAAATGTTGCCGCAGGACTTGGCTTGACTTCCGTGTCTCCGCGTCAGTGTGTTGCTAACTTCAGGTTTGAAGGAGCCTAGGAGTGAAGAACGGCTGGAGTCAGTGATTAACTAATCCCGAAACGTGAAATTGATGGCTGGAGTCAGTGATTAACTAATCCCGAAACGTGAAGTTGATGGCTGGAGTCAGTGATTAACTTATCCAGTAACACTCAGAAAACACAGCTTCAAGATGATGTACAAATCATAATCATCGTGCGCACCAAGGCACAACACCGGCTTAACGAATGCCCCAATAACACAGTAAAGATAGAGGCACACACACACACACACACACACACACACACGTCTTGACGTTGTGGTGGTTCCTAGAGGGTTACCTTTTGCTGCAAGCTGATCAGCTTTTTTTTTTTGTTTCCATTATATCCTGAACACCCCCGACAGTATATCCATGTGGTGTTTTGGATTTGCCATTTAGAGATTCATCACTCACTTCGAATGCTGCCGCGTTCTACCTCGTATCTTTCTTAACAGATAGATTATTACTCATTTCTAATGGTATGGCGTTCTGTCTTTCTCAATAGGTAGATTATCAATTATTTCTAATGGTATGGCGTTCTATCTTTCTTAATAGGTAGATTATCATCCACTTCAAATGGTACTGCGTTCTATCTTTCTTAATAGGTAGATTATCAATTATTTCAAATGGTACTGCGTTCTATCTTTCTTAATAGGTAGATTATCAATCATTTCTAATGGTACACCGTTCTATCCTTCTTAATAGGTAGATTATCATCCATTTCAAATGGTACTGCGCTCTATCTTTCTTAAGAGGTAGATTATCAATCATTTCTAATGGTACACCATTTTATCTTTCTTAATAGGTAGATTATCATTCACTTCAAATGGTACTGCGTTCTATCATTCTTAATAGGCTTCGAGAATCTCTAAGTATTGTGGTACGTTGTGCTTTTTTTTTTTTTCAGTCATTAGCCATTTAAAGGTTTGCGAGATGGCTTCATTTCCCATCGCGTGCTTGAGCGCGTGTTGTTGATGTTTTTTTCTTTGAAGTGTCTTGCAGAGGCCAGACCGCTGAAGGTATGTTTTATATTTTGAATTCTGTTCGTGCGTGTGAAAGCGAAAAGGTCAAACCGAGAGTTTTTTGTTGTTGTTGTTGTTGTTTTTGTTGCAAGTAATTTTAGTTGGCTCGAGAGAGATGTCTCTTGATTGATCAGACGTAAATGTTGACGGTAGGAAGTCATGCTGTGCTGGCCCAAGATCAGACTAGTGAATAGTTGCTGTTAAGCTTTTGGCTGGACAGGTCATAATTTTTGTTGAAGAAATAATTTTCGGCTAGAACTAATGATTTTTTTTCTCTATAGAACTAACCAAGAGATTTTTTTTGATAATAGTGTTTTTGTGGAAGGAGAGACTGTAGATAATGATAATAACAACTAGTGTAGACTAAAGTAGGCAAAGTAATAAGAGTTTAGAGAGATGTAGTCAGATAAACAATCTACATTGTTATGTAGGAGCATCTGTATGCTTAGTTACAAGGTACCGGAGCCGGTTAACAAGAGAGCATCATTTTGGCTGTTTTGTTTGGCTCATTTTATTTGCTGAAAGTTGTTAGTGATTTTTTTTTCTTCTGGAAGAAGTCACTCTGTAGATGTTTATGTGGCAGGCTAATCAAAAAAAAAAAAAAAAAACAGCATCTGAAATACCAACATTCGCTAGAGAAACTGGTACTTTAACCACTGCGTCACTCAGTCGTACCATTTGAAGTGAGTGATAATCTACCTATTAAGAAAGATGGAACGCAGTACAATTTGAAGTGAACGATAATCTACCTATTAAAAAAAGTTAGAACACAGCACCGTTAGAAATGAGTGATAATCTACCTCTTAAGAAAGATACTAGATAGAACACCGTAGCATTGGAAGTGAGTGATGAATCTCTACACACTGCGTCACTCAACTTATGCTACAACAAGGTGCAAATTTGCACTTGACGATTTAATGTATCTGTATCTGTATCTTCTTCTTCTTCTTCTTCTTCTTCTTCTCCTTCTTCTTCTTCTTCTTCCTCAGCTTTCCCAATCATTACGACTCATTGGTGCAGAGAAAGTTCGCCTCGGTCCCTCCTTACTCCTCATCTTCTGCCTCCAGGTAGTGACACCAGTTTCCTGTATATCGTCTTCTACTGTCTCCTGAACCTACAATGGACCTATTTTGCTACACGGATACGAACCTTGGACTATTGGCAGACGAATGAGTAAATCATTGGCGGTAACAGAGATGTGGTTCTTGAGAAGAATGATGAGGATACCATGGATAACCAAGAAAATGAATGAGCAGTGTTTGAGACTAATGAAAAAGATAAGGAAACGGGCAATCATGATTCTTGGGAGCATATAACGACAAGAGAGAAACCGGAAAACATCATAACAATGGGTAAAACTGAAGGTAGGGGAGGCATAGGACGACCTGGGGGAACATATGTTAGAAGTGGCATAGAAAGAAACCGGCAACAGAGTTACTCAGAAATGTCAAGGACCGAGATTTGTGGAGGAGTATGACCGCCCACACCGTCCGTTATGGCACGTGATGATGATGACGACGATGATGATGTCTGTATGTTCTATGTCTGCATATCAATCTGTTTTATGGCTACAAGCAGACAGTCTTTGACCCCTCCCCATCCCCACTCCCATGTCTCTGTTCTCACATTCACAAAATCAGATGCTCACTCGGTGATGCCTGAGGAATTTCTGTAATACAGGCTAAGTAAATATCGGGAGTAGCTGCTAAGCGAGGCCTTGCTAAACTTGACTCGGTCCAGTTTCCGCACTATCGCAGTCCGGTTCAAGCACTATAAATGCGAAACTTTGTGCCACGCAGTCACTGAACTAAAAGCTTTAAGTGGTTTGTTCGTTTTGTTTCGCTTCTTGAAACGAAGATCTGAAGACCGTAATCTGAAATTTCAACAAATCGGCCAAACTGGGTTTTACACGTAACATTCATGTGTGGTATTCGCTGTAGTTTTTGCGTAGTTTTTGCGATTATATATATTTTTTTGAAATGCGAAGGAAAAGAAGAAATCACAGAAATGCGTCATAAAGTGAGTTCATTCATAAT
Organism: Achatina immaculata; assembly: GCA_009760885.1. Lineage (NCBI taxonomy): Eukaryota > Metazoa > Mollusca > Gastropoda > Stylommatophora > Achatinidae > Lissachatina > Lissachatina immaculata. The sequence continues at coordinate 26,850,030 of CM019705.1, read as the reverse complement.
ATCATTCCGGATATGGAAGGTGTAACGTGTATTCGCATTTCGAATAGTCTAGGAGGTTAGATTTGTAGTGTTCAAACCACAGACCTGCCTGAGAAGACTGAATTTATGCTGCGATAAATTTTTATACATGTATAAAATACAAATAACTGGATTTATATTTGTTAATTTCAATAAATCTTTTATGTGGCAATATTCTTTTTTTTTGGTTCTTTCCCTTGACAAAATAATGAAGCCGCCAAGATAACAAAACATTTGCGTGCTTTCGAAAGAAGACTTGCTTTCATCCACGTCTACTGGATTAGGAGTTCTATGTTCTTCAGAGTAATCTGCATTAATGAACATTACAACAGAAAATGTCGCGGCTCAGTTTGTAGTGACTGTTGTTATCTAAAAAAAAAAAAAAGGCAAAAACGAAACAAGAAAAATGAGCAGTCGGGAAAACAAACGGGGAAGTAACTCTCAAGGCCGCGCGGTGGACGCTGGGAGAATCAAGAAACTTGATTCATGACCATGAAACTAAAATGCAACAACTCTATTCCTAAATCAGAGGTGTTTTTAGAAGGTAAGGAGTTTTCATTTTCGAATACGTTTCATACGCATAGTCCACGCCTTCACCGCTGTACCCTTTTTTAAAAAAAAATCTTAACTTTATTATAAATTTCGTTTAAAACTCATTATCGTGTTCATCTAAAAAACTGCCACCAATAGCCAACGCTTTCCTCCTAAATCCAGGTCTGTCTGATGCAGAGAGGTACTTAATTATCGTGTGTGGTTTGTTGTGCGTCATCGCTTTAGCTATTCTCATCGACAATATCATCTTCATATGGAGAAAGCACTCGAGGTTAAGAAGTGCGGTAATAACAACAACTTGGATAGTTGCAATGTGCCCAGTAAGTTGTAATTTATTATTATTTGCAAATGATAACTATAACATTACTGGAAGTGGTTATTGTTCATGATATTTATAAAAAAATTGCTGGAAGTGGTTGTTTAAGATATTTACAAAGCTGCTACAAGTGGTTATTGTTAAGATATTTGATATTTGTAAAGCTGCTACAAGTGGTTACTGTTTACAAACATATACAAAGCTGCTGAAAGGGCTATTGTTTAAAACATTTATAAAAATTGCTGGAAGTGTTCTAAGGTTCAAAGGTTGAAAATTCAGACTCCGATGTCATTGTAGTCAGAACAGCCCCATATATGCCCCGCCCATTGCCGCAGCATTCCGCCCAGGAGTATGTTTGCTAATAATACCAGTCAATTGTTGGTTGTTTGTAATGCGGTTTTTTTTTTGTTGGGGGGGGGGGGAGGGGGCACACATTTGGGATTTCCTACCAGAAACTTTAATTTGTCTTAGCTCCAGCAATCTCCTTTACCATTGTCCTTCCATTCCAGCTCTTCATTTTCCATGCAGTCTGTCCAGTACAGCTTTAGCAATGCTACCCTTGTCCATCGCCAGCCTGCCTTTTGTTTTAGCTTGTCCACCAAGTCTATCTGCCATTTCATTTCAATGTCTTCCCACAAAACTTAGGCAGTAAATCCATAAGACTCATAACATTTGAACGGCGTAACAGAATAACCCGTTCTCTTTCGAAGCAATTTCTTCTCAATTTTACGAAACATGCAATGTGAATCCGCCACAATGGCGCCATTAACTACATCATTGTGTACTAGCCATTCCAATACTGCCGACGTAGCTTCGAATCCCATTGGCATGTTTGATGTAGTGACTTCAACAGGTTATTCTTTAAGATAGTTATAACATTGCTGGAAGTTGTTATCGTTTACTATTGGTGGAAGTGTTTATTGTTTAAAATGCCGTGGCTACAACATTTCTGGAGTTTGTTATTGTTAAAGATGGCTATAGCATTGTAAGAGGTGGTTATTGTTTAAGATATTGGTGGAAGTAGCTTATTGTTTAGATAATATCTAATGCTTTCCATAAAATAGTATCCTGGATACATTTGTAATTATTTTGTTTCGTAGTTGTTTTGTTGTTGAATTTATATTCTTTTTCTCAGTTATGTTTTATAATTTTATATTTTGCTCATTTAAATAAAAAAGGAAATGTTGATTTAATTCTTATTTAAATTATTGCGTAATCAACTTGCACACATTTATTTCGTTTCGTTTCTTCCGGTACGGAGCTTTATCGCACCATTTTGATCTGCATTTTTTAAATTAAAAAAAATTTGTTTTTCGTTCAAGTTCGAATTTAAGGACACGTTGCCTGAAAACTTGCCATGATCGAAAGGTCAAGGATACAGTATTTAGCACTGTAATTTCATATCTTTTGAAAATCATGCACGCCCTTCATTAATTGTTTGTGGATGAGGCAAGGGGAGATAAAGAGTCTTTTTATTCTGGGGTTACGTAACTTGGTTCAGCGTGTCTGGTCTGATATCAGTGCTGGGGGACAATGGAAGTATAAAAATATTTGCTACGATAATTTCTGCTTCTTCTTCTTCTTCTTGACTATAAGGCCTCATTCTTCTCCTCCTCCTTAAGGCTTCTTCCTCCTCCTCCTTTTGGATATAAGGCTTCTTCCTCCTCTTGAATATAAGACCTTCTTCTCCTTCTGAATATAAGGCCTCATCCTCCTCCTGAATATTAGGCTTTCTCCTCCTCCTGCTTCTGAATATAAGGCTACTTCCTCCTCCTCCTCATCCTGTATATAAGGCCTCCTCCTCCTCCTCCTTCTGAATATAAGGCTTCATCCTCATCCTCCTCCTGAATATAAGACGACCTCCTTCTGAATAAAATGCCTCCTCCTCCTCCTTCTTCTGAATATAAAGCTTCCTTCTCTTCCTCCTCCTGAATATAAGACGACCTCCTTCTGAATAAAATGCCTCCTCCTCCTCCTCCTCCTCCTGAATATAAGACCTCCTTCTCCTCCCCCTCCCGAATAGAAGGCCTCATTCTCCACCTCCTTCTTCTGAATATAAGGCCTCCTCCTCCTGAATATAAGGCCTCCTGCTCCTCTTCCTCTATGCATCCTTCTGCTCTCTTCTTCTTCTTGAATATAAGGATCTCACCTCCTTATTCTTGTATTGAATATAAAGCCTCTTCTGTCTTATTTTGAATATAAAACTTTTTTCTTTTTCTTGAATATACGAGGGTCATACCGAAAGTCGTGAGCAAATTTAAAAAAAAATTAGAATTTATAGATAGAGAAAATATAAATGTATCACCTTAACTGCATCCTTTGCACTTCATGTAGAGGTCACATGACGTCACCATAATGTGTCACGTGACCACGTGGAGCATAAACAAAATGGCGGGTGCTAAAGTTTCGTTTCGTCAACGTGCTGTTATTGAGTTCCTCGTTAAAGAGGAAATCCCCGCTGCTGAAATTCACCAACGACTTCAACTTGCTTATGGAGATGTGTGTATGGGTGCTAGTAGTGTTAGGAGGTAAGTGAAACATTTCAAAGATGAAAACACGAGCATTCAAGATATACCTCGCAGCGGTCGCTCTCGAACTGCCTCCACTAAATGCAACGTGGACAGGGTTGACGACATCATTAAAGAAGACAGATGTGACACAGTATCTGAAATCGCTGTAAATCTTGGAATAGGCAGCAGTGCAGAACATGAAATGATTGAAACCCTAGGCTATAGAAAAGTTTGTGCCCGTTGGGTCCCACAGGGGAGAACGTCCAGAAAGCAGTGCGTCTGTGCCGTCGGTCAGCTGGAAAGGAATTCTACCGGGAGGGTTTTTTCAAACTTGCAGAGCGATGGGAAAAATGTGTGCAGAGAAATTGAGATTATGTTGAAAAGTGAAGAAAAGGATGCAGTTTAAGGTGATACATTTATATTTTCTCTATCTATAAATTCTGTTTAAAAAAAAAATTTGCCCACGACTTTCGGTATCACCCTCGTAACAAATTTAAAAAAAAAAAAAGGAAAAAAAATCTTTTTTTTTTGTTTCAAGAATGTTGAGATAAGAGAAGTGACAGAGCTTGTATGAAATATGTCATGTTTAGCTAAAGATAACATCGTCCAGGATCTGGCAATGGAAGGTCGTGGTGTTCGAGTTGAGATTAATATTATGGACGTATGAGTGAAAGAAAGACCAACCAGAGACAGCCTGGCGAGGAGCTGTATGGAGCAGAGATGAGCAGCATTCAGTACAGCTGGGACATCATATAAAAGCTGGCTGCAGACCGTGACATGTGGAGGAAATTTGTTGTTGCCTTTCAGACGTCACAAGGCGTTCTGTTTGGTGATTGCTTAGTCTATCATAGCCCAGTAGATGGATGGAATGAATGAATGAATGAATGATCTTATTTTTAAAGGGTAAAGAATTGGGCACGCAGGCCCATCTTACAATCTACCCTTCATCAATCCATATTTCATTCTTACCACACACTCGATTTAATACAAGTATACAAATTACTATGGATGGATGGATGGATGGATGGATGGATGGACGGACGGACGGACGGACGGACGGACGGATGGATGGACGGACGGACGGACGGAAGGATGGATGGATGGATGGATGGACGGGCGGACGGACGGACGGACAGACAGCAAATGGATGGATGGAAGGATGGATGGATGGACGGACGGACGGGCGGACGGACGGACAGACAGACAGACAGACGAATGGATGGATGGATTTGACTGGATTAATATAGTCTCTGAATTTTCTGTCAGAAAAAAAACACCACAAAGGTAATAATTTTACATTTACATTCGAAGATTTCTTGATCTAGGATCCTCCACAAGTATCTGCATTGGTAAGGCTGGACAATAAAGGAAACAATCCGTCAACATCTCCACATTACTCTTTCTTTGTGACGTGGAGAACACAGACAAACGATGAACAAAGGATAAAGTCATGATGTGGAGAACACAGACAAACAATAAACAAAGGATAAAGTCATGACGTGGAGAACACAGACAAACAATAAACAAAGAATAAAGTCATGACGTGAAACTTATAGAAAACGATGAACAAAGGATAAAGTCATGACGTGGAACCTACAGACAAACAATGAACAAATGATAAACGCATGACGTGGAACCTATAGAGAAACAATGAACAAATGATAAATTCATGACGTGGAGCCTGCAGACAAACGATGAACAAAAGATAAAGTCATAACGTTAAACCTACATACAAATGATGAGCAAAGGATGAATTCATGACGTGGAGCCTACAGACAAACGACAGACAAAGAATAAACTCAGAATTCTATGGAAAACTTTCATGACTTTTGAAGAAAAATATTTTCATTGTTTTTTTTTTAAATTAAAAAGTCGTATTTTGTTAATTATGTTAACAGATTTCAAAACAGGTGATTTAAAATTATTGCTATGAAAGAATGCAAGCACAGTCAGTCTAGGTATGTTTGTCTCTTGCTGAAGTCTGTCCATAGGAATCTGTCTGATCACGAAATCCTTCAGAGAATATCCAAATCCATCTTCTAGTTAATAAATTTCCGAGGGAAGTACAGTCACGTGACGCATAACGTCCACGGTACATTCTGTGAAATAGGACGTTCTGTGATTTGGACGATGTACGAACACCATATTTTATACTTATCAAACCAGTATGGAATTATATAATGTATACCTGTACTCTTATTGACTGTGTGTCAGCATTAACGTTGTGTTTACATGAGATACGCGTGCTGCATGTGGGAAGCTGTTGAGTTCGCCAAGTTCAGCTACGTTTGCCACGTCCATTTCTTAAATCGGGACTTGTGACGTCTGTTTTGACATTATGGGACTACGGGCGTAAATAAATGAATGTGGTTGGGGTAGAGGGTATTTAATCAAGTGTGCGATTGGGGGTGGGGGTATTGGAAGTGGGGTGGGGGGGGGTATTGGGGGTGGGTGCTGGAATATGTTACAGGTGAGGAGAGAGTAGGACGTAGTACAGTAGTTTGGGAATATAATTTTAGAGAAAGGAAATATTAAATGCAGTTCTATTTTCAAGTTCAAACTGTGTGGTTCCAGCGTCTTATATTCGTGAATTTTGCGGTTCTCAGACGCCAAGCAGCTTCTTTCATCAACGTGACATTGTCTGATGGCTGTTACTAGAAAATCAGACTTGCCTCTGTGGTTGGAGCCCTTGAAAGGATTATAGACTGGCCTAGAAGCATTCTGGAACTTGTCCTAAAGATGTTTCTGCATGCGGTCACCTAATATGAGACCAGTCTCTCCAGTATAATTTACCCTACATCTTTTGCACACAGTGGCATGTATTATGTTGCGGGAGTGGCATGTGAATCCCTCATGGAGAGTGAGAATAGTTTTGGGAAAAGTAATCGATTTCGTTTCCCAGACAACAGAGCAGTAGTAAGCACGATGATGCTTACCGACAAACGCAAGATTCCGCTTAAAATGACTTGGGCGACGAAAACCGACAGATTTAGCCCTCGTTTGTAGGCTAATAGGATCAGATCAGAGAAGATGTCGCGAGCGTCAGGGTCGAGCTTTGTAGCAGTAGCAGAAGGCGATAGAGAATTTTCTTAACCATCTGGCCATGTGGGTGAAAAGGAAGCGCTAATTTTAACTCTGTCTGATGAAGTTTAGAGAAGACCGTCTTGGAAGGATACATGATAGGAAAAAGAAAGCGATGAAGACCAAGGCGAAGATGGCTGCAAGACATAGTCGATGATCTGCGAATGGACGCATCAGCAGCAGGGCATTTTGCTTACAACCGAGAGGACTACAGGAGTGCTGTTAGGGAGGCAAAGTTCCGCAAGGGACATGCAAATGACTGACTGAATGATGAAGTCACATGTTTTTTTTCTTCTTTTTCTTAAGGCTCTTTGCTGCTCACTTTCTGGACCGCTGGTCTTCCGTAGAAAACTGTTCGTGGAAAAAGACGCTGTTCTATTTGGGGATCAGAGGCATATACCTGACATGCTAGCGTCAGGGTTGGTGAAACATAGCTGACACGCTAGCTTCAGGGTTAGTGAAACATAGCTGACACGCTAGCTTCAGAGTTGGTGAAACATAGCTGACACCCATTGTCAGAGTTGGTGAACCATAGCGGAACAAGACCGTGTCTCACCTCTGCGTTGGTACCCCAAGTAACAGGCCTCGTCTGACTTAACAGAGCACGGATCGCCATAGTGGCCAGGGTGGTGGAGTCTGCTAAAGAAATATTTCATACCCTCTGGTTTTTAACTGCGCACAGGACTGAAACCCCCCCCCCCCCAAACCACGACCCGCTTTCAAACAACACGATGCTGTGCCTCAACATCTTTACCATGTCGGCCACAAGAACATCAGCTCACAGTTCCAGGGAGATTGAAGAAGAAGAAAACTGTTTAAACATTCTTATCTTATGCTAAAGTAAGAGAAAACCAGTTCCCGTTACAGTGCAAAGATAGAGTCGCCAAACCTCTCTACCTTATATCCAATACCATCTTTGGTTATCCATTTATCTCCTGCTTATTATTTTTTTTTCGTTTTCTAAAAAAAAAATCTTTCCGTCAAGGGAAATAACCTGCGATATTTGATTAACGAAGGTTGCCAACTCAAAGACGTTTGAAAAACCTGCGAACTTAAGATAATCCTTGAATGACTGTGAACACGTTCGTGCAATCAGATTTGAGCTCATCGTGCCAGATTTCTTCCTGCACGTAGGATACAATCTTTTTTTTTTTTAATGTGAAATATTCGTACATTATACTGCTGAATAAATGTAACGCTCACTTTTATGTACTCTAAATTCATTAATTTAAAAAATATCACTGTTTCTTTAGGAGAAAATTTAAATTCAGCCACAGTGGCAATTATCGCAGTGGTTCTTATGGTGCGTCTGTGCTTCCTTGGTATTTGAACTTTTGAGTAATTCAAAGTTTTTACGTTTGACTTTGAATGTTTTTGTCATTTATTTCTATGATTTAAAAAATATTTCTGGATATTAATTTTCAACCAAGTAATCTTCTTCTTCTCTTTGATTTATTTTACCTAGCGTCAGTTCTTTATTTTGAATGAATAAACTTACATTATCCGAGATAAGGAGATATTTGTCAGTCATCAATGTCACATCTTTCTATCAGCTACGAGTATGGCGGGTGCTACCATTTGGCCAGCTCGACAGTTCAGTTGAACATCTTTAGACCTAACATATACGAGTACGTAATTAGAAAAATATTTTGGCCAAACACCATAAGAAATAACATCTTGTTGGCAGAAATGCAGATGAAGCCACTGACAACAATTATTGAGGAAAGACGCTGGCGATGGTTGGGACATGTGCTCCGAGTGACTGACAACTCACTACCAAAAAATAGCACTAAGATGGACACCACAGGGGAGCAGAAGTAAGGGTAGACCAAAAGAGACATGGAGAAGAACAACAGAAAGGATGTTGAGCAATAGAGGACTCACCTGGGCAGGAGCAGAAAAAAAGGCAAAGGACAGGCATTTGTGGAAAACCCTTGCAGAAGCCCCTTGTGCCCTGGGCACTTAAGGCTCAGAGTGAGAGAGAGAGAGAGAGAGAGAGAGAGAGAGAGAGAGAGAGAGAGAGAGAGAGATACGAGTACGTGCAGGTACAGGGAATCAGAAGTAAGAGAACAAATATTGTAGGATTAAACCTGGAAAAAATCGTTACTATATAGTAGGCTGTTCTCTCGTGGCTAGACGGCTGCTCGTCCTACCGGAGTCCGTGTTCGAATCCCAGGTGATTCTCTTGTGATTTTTCTTTCTCTCACGTCTCACTAAAGTGCTTTGTCTACGATTTTTTCGAGGTTTAATCCTACAATATTTGTTCTCTTACTTTACCGTACCAAAACCTCGTAGTTTCCAATTTATAAAAAATTGTTCCATGGAATCAGAAGTGTACTGTAAACACGATTATCATTGCTAGACAAGGAGAATAAAAATACATAAATAAAGAATCGTAAAAGACGGTCCCGAATAAATTGGACTCTGCTCAGATTTACCGATTCCGAAGGTAGCACCCAAAAAAAATTCATACATGTTACTAAGTATTTCAAACGGTTTAAATATAATTCGAATTTTCGTAAATCGAGCCATAGTTTGATCGGCACCGTCCTTCGGGTTAACATGTGCCACACAACGCTGGCTCGTTGAGGTTCGATAATGCATTGATTTATCTGTCTGTCGTGGACTGTTTTATTCTGCCGCACGTGATTTGTAAAAAGCGCAACCACTGAAATATTCAGAGGTATCAAAGCTGATAACAGCCCGACGTGATAAACAGCGCTACTCAAACGCACGGTTACCACAACTGGCCTTGGGGATCGGCTTACGAGATTAGAGTGCCCGTTGTCAGTCTCTTCTAATATCAGCGCATGCCAGAGAATTTGAGTTGCCCAATAATTTTCACACATAAAGTATTTATAAGCGAGTAATTGTGGCGATAGATGGAGGGCAAATGTATGTTAAAATTAAACGATTCACACACTTCACTGAACATATTTTTTTGTGGGTGAAGACGCTTGTCCGATGAAGCAATCAGCGATCTGTTGCTGATATGCTAGCGTCAGGGTTAGCGAACCATAGCTGAGCAAGACCCTGCCCCCCCACCTCCGCCGTACCCCCAGTAACAGGCCTAGCCTGGCTAACGGGACAGGGATCGCCATAGTCCGCATGGTGGTGGAGTCTGTTAAAGAAGCACTGCATATCCCCTGCTTTTTAGCTGTACTCCGGGACTGAAAAAAATAGCTGCCATAAGCTGCTCCCACGCCGATACGATGATGTGCATCGACACTTCTACAGCATCGGCTGCGAAGAGCAACAGCTCGCAGTTACAGGGAGACTGCACTAACAAACAGCACAGTTTTTTTTCGAGGGGAGGGGGGAATATGTGATCCTTCCTATTTTTAGAGAAAAAAAAATTAGAACGAAAAAAAATAGAAGAAAAGTCAGCTAAAGTGTTTCAACTATATGAAGAAGCGTAGTAATATAATGAGAACAATGCAGGGAGACGTTGAAGAAGAAGAAAAGCCAGCTAGGGATTGGGAGCAAAGATAAGAGATAGACAACGTCGAGAGATGGACGGGATTAAGCTAAAGGCTGGTACTCTGTGAGAGCAAGGGGCAGAACAAGCTGGAGATAGACTGTAGCCAGTTTTCCTTGTGGAGATGATAGACTGTAGTCAATCTTCCCTGTGGAGATGATAGATTGTAGCCAACAATCTTCCTTGTGGAGATGATAGACTGTAGCCAACAGTCTTCCTTGTGGAGATGATAGACTGTAGCCAACAATCTTCCTTGTGGAGATGATAGACTGTAGCCAACAATCTTCCTTGTGGAGATGATAGACTGTAGCCAACAGTCTTCCTTGTGGAGATGATAGACTGTAGCCAACAGTCTTCCTTGTGGAGATGATAGACTGTAGCCAACAGTCTTCCTTGTGGAGATGATAGACTGTAGCCAACAATCTTCCTTGTGGAGATGATATACTGTAGCCAACAATCTTCCTTGTGGAGATGATATACTGTAGCCAACAATCTTCCTCGTGGAGATGATAGACTGTAGTCAACAATCTTCCTTGTGGAGATGATATACTGTAGCCAACAATCTTCCTTGTGGAGATGATAGATTGTAGCCAACAATCTTCCTTGTGGAGGTGGTACAAATTCATGATGGTGTGGTTATTATTTAGGACAAGATTTAGTTCAATCCCATCAGTGAACTTGGCTTTTTTTTCAATATCATGGAGATCGTGCACAGAACGGTAGCGGACCAGTGTGTTTTGCTAGCGCTGTGATATAATTTTGATGCTTGTAAATCGCATCTCCGTACTCTAATTCTTGCTCCTCATTAATACGAGGGGAAGTCACTAAGTAACTCGCAAATTGAAATATTTTATCAGTGGCAGTTATCAGATAGTATTTAAATATATCCTTAGATAGTACCATCATCCAGCTTTATAATAGTTGTATGTAGGGGGCGAACTTAATATTGAAGAAGGCTGGCTAGTAAAGAAGATTAAAGAGAGAACATTTTTATTTTAGACACATTAAACGTCATGATAATCTAGAGAAAACCGTCTTGGAAGGGTACATAATGAGAAAAAGAAAGAGAGGAAGACCAAGGCGAAGATGGCTGCGAGACATCGTTGAGGATTTGCTAATGGATGCATTAGCAGCAGGGCATCTTGCTCACAACCGAGAGGCCTACAGGAGACATGTTAGGGAGGCAAAGTTCCGCAAGGGACATGCAAATGAATGAATGAGGGGGCGCTGGGAGTTACGTGCGCATGCGCAAAGCAATAACAAAATGGTTACCCAACTGTTAGTGTGTACCAAAGAAGAACAGAGAAGTATAGTGCGATTTTTGTGGGCTAAAGGAATTCAATTGAGGACATTCATAAGTAAATTATTACAGTTTATGCTGAAAAGTGTTTATCATAAAGCGGTCTATAAATGGGTAAAAGAATTTTCTCAGGGACGCACCGAAATTGTTGACAAAGTCCAACTTGGCCGTCCTGTTCAGATTGCAACAGAAGCGACTGTGTAACGTGTGAATGAGATTATCAGAGCTGACAGACGAATAACGATAGACAGTGTAGCAAGTGCAGTCGGATGTTCACATGGTTTAGCCTACAGAATAATGCATGAGCAATTGAATTTTCAGAAAGTTTGCTCACGTTGGGTACCCAGAGATCTGAATGATGAACACAAAATGAACCGATTTGGTTTGTCAATGCAGCATCTCTGTCATTACGCTTATGAAGGTGAAGACATGCTCTAAAGGATTATTACTGGAGACGAATCTTGGGTGCACCACTACCAACCCAAATCAAAACGTGTCTCAATGCAATGGAAACACCCGTCATCGCCATGCGCAAAAAAAATTCAAGATTACGCCTTCTGTGGGGAAGGTCATGCTGACAGTGTTCTGGGATTATCAAGGAGTGTTGTTAACCAAGTTCCAGAAGTGTGGTGACAGTGTGAATTCTGTATCGTGTTGTGAAGTTTTATCGATGCTACGGGATGCAGTTCGAAGAAAACGTCCTGGTCTGCTGACTAGAGGTGTGCTTCTCCTTCATGACAATACCAGACCACATGCAGCTCGATTAACCCAAGAGAAAATTAGCCATTTGGATTGGGAAGTTCTTGAACATCCACCCTATAGTCCTGACTTAACTCCAAGTGATTTTCACCTGTTTGGTGAAAAAGAAAACCACTTTGGCGGGAGAAGATTCTCGAGTGATGAAGAGGTGGAAACAGAAGTAAAAAAATGGTTCAGAAATCGGACTCCTGATTTTTACATGATGAGACAGATGTATCAGTGTTGGTGGCGATTACGTTGAGAAATAGGAGAATAATGTAGGTTCAAAAATTAAAAGTTTTCAAATTACTGTCGCATTTAGTTTTGTTGTTGTTGTTGTTGTAACAGGCATTTGCGAGTTATTTAGTGACTTCCCCTCGTATGTTGTGACGTTTATATTGTTTGGCTGAAGGGGTACGGACCGGTGGGCTGTCAGTGTTAATGGTGCTTGCTTTTTAGGCCTGTTCTAAGAAATAGAGAATGTCAGTTCGGTCCACACTTCTTCCAATATGCTTGTGATACTAGATCTTCATTGCAGCGACAACTGTCAAGAACTTCAGCTTTGTAAATACTAGGATATGCAGCACACCGCATTTGATAATAAATAAATAGAAATTGGGAAAGACGGACAGATCTGAATGATGATGATGATGGTGAGAGTGGTAAATTTGCTAGTCATTAACTTTGTCTTCGCTGCTTTCATCAGACACTTGCTGTCGTCGCTTTGATGGCCATGCTGGTTCCCAATGCCTTCCTGTTTCGTGACGTCACAGTAGCAGTGTAAGTTCTTCCATGTATGTAACAATTTACACAAGAAATATGTTCTTTGTTCTCATCTCGCCCTGTGTCACGCTTGGCCTGCTAGCTCCGCTCACAGGTTCTTCAGTTTACCTGATGTAGGTAAAAGTGTATAAAAAGAGCTTCTCTTGCTCACATACAGCACGGCACATAATGATGATAAGTTTCCTTCTGGCGGGTGACACCAACCACATTAGTGTCTGTTTACATGTCGCTGTTGACAGACGGATATACTAGGGAAGGGATGACAGCCTGCCTGGACTTTGGTGATTATAGTCCAGTATAGGAAAATCACCCCGAGGAACGTAAGACGCCATAATGAAACTAAACGAGACTGCGGTCATTCACATACAGCAGCCTGCTAGCGTTAGGGCTGGTGAACCATAGCCGGCCAAGACCCTATTCTACCTCCAGTGCCGCTTCTTCAGGAAACAGATATTAATTTGGCAGACTGATCTGGGATCGAAATGAAAGCGCAAACCCCATGCTAAAAATAAATGGTACCGAAGTCGGACGTGTCGGAATGAAAGGCGCAGTTATCACTGCCTAGCTGCAACTGTGACACAACACAACCATGTTTTTTTTTCGACGACGAAGGCAAAAGACGAAATAAATCAGCCATTGTTTGCTGTTGTTGATCGTATATTAATTTATAAAGACAAGCAGAATGTAAGATTTTAAAATAACTGCAGTATATTACTTCGTTCAGAAACATTCTTCACATACGCTTTTTTTTTTTCGTCTGTACAACACCCGTAGTCAGCCACTTGTCGTTATGTCCCTGTGTCCAGTCTGAGCTGGCTATATCTAGATTGTCTGACCTAACCTGGTATGAACGAGATATCTCCAGAGTTCCCCTGTCTGTTATCTCCGAACCCAGGATATGCTGGGGAGGCCTGCTTTAGTTACCGCTAAACTTACATGTCCTGGGCGATCTCAGCTGCGCAATAAATTCTGTTGTTTAGAAGAGGCTGAATTATATACTTACCTGTCTTAGTTAATATGGGCTAACTAACTGCCCTCTCTTAGACGATATGGACTATCTAACTCCCCTGTCTTAGATGATATGGACTAATTAACTGCTCTGTCTTAGACGATATGGATTAACCCTCTATCTTTGACGACGTTGATTAATTTCCCCATCTTAGACCTTATGGATTAACTCTCCTATCTTAGACAATATAGACTAACTTCCCTGTTTTAGACGATATGGACATTATAATTCCCTGTCTTAGACGATGTGAATTAACTCCCTGTTATTAGACGACATGGATTAACTCATTTATCTTAGACGATATGAACTATCCAACTCCCCTGTTTTAGACGATATGGACTACATTTGACTGTCTTACACCTTATGGACTACTTAAACTTGCCTGTCTTAGACTTTATGGAGTACTTAAACTTGCCTGTCTTAGGCGATTTGGACTTCTTAAACTTGCCCGTCTTAGACGTATGGACTACTTAAACTTGCCTTTCTTAGACGATATGGACTATCTAAATTCCTCTTCACACGAACAGTTAGTGTATAAATATATACAACTGACTATCGTTAATTAATAAAGCTGTTTCTCCTTTTTTCCTAAATAGTTTTAACATTTTTTTTTCTAAATTCCTGTATTTTAGACGATATAGACTACCCAAACTTCCCTGTATTAGATAATGTGGAGTAATTCTCTTATTTTAGACGATATAAGCTACCTAAACGTGTGTGTCTTAGACGATGTGGACTAATTTCCTTGTCTTAAACGATATGGATTAATCTCTTGTTTCAGACGACATGAGTTAAAAAAAAACAAAAAACTTCCCTAACAGACGATATTGATTAATTCCCATATCTTGGACGTTATATGAATTCTATTCCTCTGTATCAGATGACATGGCTTATCTAACTCAGTATTTTAGACAATGTGAACTATATGACTATCCTGTCTTAAACGATTTGAACTAACTCCGCTGTCTTGTTACTACTGTATTTAGTAACTCTCCATCTTAGAAGATATGGATTAAATCCCCCTATACTTAGATATAACTGGATTAAATCCCCTATTTTATGCTATAAAGATTAACTCCTTGTCTTAGATAACATGGATTTGGCGATATGATCTAACCTTCCTGTCTTAGACGATATGGGTTATCTCCTCTATCTTTGGCTATGTGGATGAATTCCATATAGACGATATGGACTTATCCTTTGTCTTAGACAATATAATTGAACTCCCCTATCTTAGATGACGTGGATTAACTCTCCATCTTAGGCGATATAGATATTCTTTTTTTGTCTTAGACGACATGAACTGCCCAAACTTGTCTGCTTTTAGACAATACGGACTAACTCCCCTTGGGTGATATGGATTAACTCCTTTGTCTTAGATGACATGGATTAACTCCCCTATCTTTGAGGATATGAACTACATAAACACTCCTGTCTTAGACAATATTAACTGTCTAACAATATTTTGAGAAACAATTTTTTTTATAAATAGGAAACAACAAAAGTATTGTTTCCTATTTATAAAAAATTGTTTCTAAAATTATACCTGAAACTACTTCATATAGAAAGTACTCGTTTATTTGTTGTTGTTGTTCAAGTATGCACCAGACATGGCAGGTGACCGTGTGTATGTTTGTCTAAGAACTGGTACCTGCTAGAGAGACTCAATCTAAGCTACGGAATAACAATATTATGGATCAACTTCCCTATCTTATATGTACCTAAATTCCTCTGTATTAGACTTGCTTGTGTTAGATGATATGAATGATTTAATGCCTCCATCTTAGACAGTGTGTACCATCTAAACTCTCCTGTCTTAGACAATATGAACTATTTAAACTCTCCTGTCTTTGATGATACAGATTTCCTAAACCCTCCTGTCTTTGATTATATGGATTACACAAACTCTTCTGTCTTCAATGATATGGATTACCTAAACTCTCCTGTCTTTGATGATATGAATTACCTAAACTCTCCTGTCTTAGACAATATGGAATACCTAGACTCTCCTGATTTAGACAACACAGATTACCTAAACTCCCCGTCTTAGTCAACAGGGTCTATTTAAACTCTCCTGTTTTAGGTGATCTATACTGTCTGAACTCTCTTGTCTTAGGCCATGACTTGAATTAGTTTCATCTAAACTTCTCTGTCATAGGTGACCTGATCATCTGGTCATCTTCATAGTTTTAGAGCAGTCACAGGTAGTTATCACCAATAATTTGCGTTTTTTTCCCCTAAATTTTATTTTTATTTCTCTTTTCTTTTTTTTAAACACAAAAAGCCACATAGATCTAACTTCAAGACCACAGATGAAAGCACAAAGACTGGGGACCTTGCAACACTAGAACCGCTTGCTGCACTGTGCCCAATCACACAGAACTTTAGAATCAGCCATGACGGAAGATATTCAATAAAATATAAAGCTTGAAAAAATCCCACATCAGATAATATCTGACTGTCTTCCAAGCACAAAAGTGTCGTTATAGATTATAAAATCAGTGGTAAAAAATGTATATCTACATTGTTACAATTTGTACACAAGTGATAGTTATATCAGACCCCATTTTATTTGTTCAAAAGTGCTTAGCTTGCATGAAAATTCCTTTAAACGAACATTACAGAAGCCAGTCAGTTATAATGTACAAGTTTGTCCAACTACTGACTACCTACGCTCAAAGTTTTACTGGTGTCCGTGAACAGATTCTAACTAAACAGATTCACTTTAATGTGCGGCCAGTCTGTTGTTGCTTCATTTGTTTCCCTACGGCTCCCATTAGCAGGTAAGCCTTGCTTGAACTAGTGTAAACAACACTGATATAAACATTGATTACAATATCAATCACCACTGAAATGCAGAATTCTGTATATTTTTGATATAATATTTTAGTGGTAAAAATGGTGGCTCTAATTTCACTTTGCTAATGCCCAGGTTAACATTTTCAGTTTTAAAATTCTTTCTAATACAGAAGAAAATGTCTCCTTTCTTTCTTTTCTCCTACCTTCAAGTGGTGTATAGAATTTATATCCCGTTATGCTCCTCTGTCTTCTTCTTCTGTCTTCAAGTGCTATATAGAATTTATATTACATTATGCTCCTCTGTCTTCTTCTTCTGTCTTCAAGTGCTATATATTCTATTATGCTCCTCTGTCTTCTTCTTCTTTCTTCAAGTGCTATACAGAATTCATATTCCATTATGCACCTCTGTCTTCTTCTTCTGTCTTCAAGTGCTATATATAATTCATATTACATTATGTTTCTCTGTCTTCTTCTGTCTTCAAGTGCTATGTATAATTCATATTCCATTAATGCTTCTCTGTCTTCTGTCTTCAAGTGCTATATAGAATTCATATTCCATTATGCTCCTCTCTTTTCTTCTTCTGTCTTCAAGTGCTATATAGAATTCATATTCCGTTAATGCTCCTCTTTCTTCAAGTGCTATATAGAATTCATATTTCATTTTGCTCCTTTGTCAACAAATTCAAGTGCTGTGTCATGCTAAACTCGTGTGCCCCACCACCAGGACAGAGTCCGCAGTTTTCTCCATATTCCTGTACCTTCTGTCTCAGATCCAACCCCAAATACAATTTTATTCACAAACTTCTGTGAGTGATCTTTAAATCTAATATGTTTGAAATATTTATCACATACTGATTATTACATATTGATATCACATTAAAAAAAAAAAAGATAAGGAGATGCAACTCTGCTTAATTTTGAAAGTCAACCAAGACATCTATGTCAAGTTTAAAATGACATCACATTTGCTTGAACTGGTGCTCTCATGAATCATTATTCATGTTCTATTCAATCACCATTTACAAGCTTGCTACTTCTGCCTTACTTCTAGGACTAGTATACAGATCCTCAAAGTCCTGGTGCTGCAGTACTCCGTCATCATGGTGGTGCTCACCAACATTATCATGATCACGTGGCTCGATGGGAAATACATCCCAGGATCGGTTAGTTGCTTCTGTGATGGTTTCCTTCAGTTGTGCCCATCTTTCATCATGGTACCATCATCTTCACTGCTGCATCATTTGTTTTTTATCATTATTATTATTATTACTGATTATCACTTTGCTTGCACTTTTAAACCATGAAATTCTAACCACGATTCTTACAAATAGTTGGCCATATAACATTGTTATCACCAGACAATATACCACAGACACTGACAATGAAAGTAAAACAGGGAGAGGTTGTCCATGTGAAAAGCTTAAATGACCTTTAATTGAAGCAGACTGCCCAGCCTTATCAAAAAGTCCTCTTGACACAATAACGTACATGAGGATGGAGACAAGACAAGACATCATTCTTACAGTCATTAAAATCAATCAGTTCATTCTTATTAACATCAATCAATTCATTTTTATTATGATTTACATCAATCAGTTCATTCTTATAATCATTAAACATCAGTCAGCTCATTTTTATAATCGTTAACACCAAAAAGATTTCTTATAATATTAAACATCATTCAATTCATTCTTATAGTCATCAATACCAATCAGTTCATTCTTATAAACATTAAACATTATTCAGTTCATTCTCATAATCATTAATATCAGCCATTACAATCTTCATCATATTTCTAATCACCAATGCTAACGTATTCACTGCAAACTATGAAGTAACCAATGTAATAACTAGACAACATTACAAAGCAATGTGATGCAATGAATACACACATCTTCTGCGAGAATGACAGCAGGCATTCAATTAGACAGAAGGGAACAAGAAGTAATTTTCATCCTGAGAACAAGACAAAGTTACAATCGATATACTTTGATGGCTATCCAATAAGAAGTCTCAGAAAAGACAGCCAATCAGAATCTCTCTCTCTCTCTCTGTATGTTGTTTGCCTCCCCCCCCCCCATATTATTCTGATTTGACTAAGATGGACACCACAGGGGAACAAGAAGTAAGGGTAGAACAAAAGAGACACGGAGAAGAACAACAGAGAGGATGCTGAGCAATAGAGGGCTCACCTGGGCAAGAGTGGGAAAAAAGGCAAAGGACAGGCATTTGTGGAAAACCCTTGCGGAAGCCCCATGTGCCCTGGGCACTTAAGATATCAGCACTAGTCTTTAGAGTATTCCAAATAAAACACATTTTTTTTTTAGAGATTATAGGGATCTCAATTCTATAACGAAATTTATATCTGAAATAGAGGTAAAAAACTGAATGTGAATGTTTGAAGAAGGCAGTAATTATAGTAATATAAAATAATAATAATAATAATAATAATAATAATAATCACTGTTATATTCATTAATTTCACCTTTGTGACCACTATTATACTCTTCTCAGACATTATTAGCACAGTTATATAATAATCTATGATTACTACTCTATCATAAAATCACCACTAAGCAAGTGTAACGTCTTCTTTCCCCAGTGGACATCCAATAACCTGTACCCATATCTCAACGTCATGCAGGTTGTGTCCGTCTTGATAGCCATCTACGCTCTCAACATTCTCGTTGCTTTGTGTGCGGAGAGTATGAGGAGTCTTTACATCAAACAGAAGTTCAACGCTCTCAGCCTTTGTTTGATTTTCTTCAGCATACAGGTTGGCTGCAGCAATGCACACTATCGCTCATAGAAACAAACCAGTAGAAGCAAAGGAAGTTTATCTAGAGCTTCTTTAACTGGATTGTCGATTTACATCTCAGAGGACCTCCACATGGTACACATCCTGGGAGAGAATGACTTCAGAAAGTCTGAGGTCACTTACTCATATTACATGATCATATTCAGGGATTTCTCCACAAGTGGATGTTAAATAAACTCCCTCCCTGGTTGGAACTTGATAAGAACATGATATTGAGCCCAAACATACAGACAACAATCACAATCGCATTGTGTCACCTCATTCAATTTCTCATTCACATTGATAGCAATCATATTCTGTAATATCATTCTTTTCCAAATCCACACTGATAACAATTATAATCTATATATTCATTCATTTCTTCATTCACACTGATAAAAATCACATTGCCTACTCTCATACATTTCCTCATTCACACTGATAAAAATCACATTGTCTACTCTCATACATTTCCTCATTCACACTGATAAAAATCACATTGTCTACTCTCATACATTTCCTCATTCACACTGATAAAAATCACATTCTAGAAACTTATTTGCTCATCCACATTAATGGCAATCACATTCCCAAAACTCTAAATTTTTACACAGAGATCCTGTTACCACAAACTAGAAACACACTCACTTCCAAAGATACTGACAGACTGACTGATCTCAGGAGGTAACATCACTGCAATCAGGCCACTCTCATATCTGTCCCACTGCCTGACATTGACTGAAACACTGCAACTCTACCTTGTTCGCAAAACTGGTCAAATCATAATTTAACAATACATCATTACATGTTCACGGAAGTAGCCTATAAACCACATCTTGGCAAACGTATTCGCTTAACAAAAATTAAATAACTTCCCAGTATATCACCCACTTGTTAATCAATCTGATTATGCCCATATCTAAGGGAAAAAAGGTAAAATCTCCATTTCCATGCCACTAAGGCACACTGGGATACAGTTAGGCCCATACTGCCAAGACCACTGGCACATGAAAGTGTGATGTAGTCAGTATCATAAAGTAAAAGGTAAAGGTGACCCTGTCATGCCTTGGAGGCACATAGGGATATGGTGTTAGTGCCCATATTTTCCTTGACCTTTCAGCACACTAGAGGGTGATATGGTCAGTATCACGCCTGGCCGCCTTTCATTCCCCAACTCCAGAAGAAGTCGGGTACCCATTTCTACAGCTGGGTGACTGGGGTGCCGTCGGCCGGATTCGAACCCCCGACCTTCACCATGAGAGACCAGTGCACTAACCACTTCGCCACTCAGACACTCAGTCAGTATCATGCCTGGGTGCATTTCCTTCCCACATTTATCTGGTACCCATTTTTAGAGGCTGGGTGGACCCTGGAGCCATTTTTGATATGGTGGTACCAGAAAAAAAAAATCCCCACCGCTGGGACTTGAATCTGGTACCTCCAAATTTGTAGACTGCATGCCTAATCACTCAGCCAACCAGGCTGCTCATACCAAAGAAACTTGTTATTTATTTATTTTTTCCCCAGAAATGGCTGTGATAACTTATTCACATATTCATAGAACCAGCTGTCATCACATACCACCCATCTGTCCACTTATTCATAATGACAACCACAGTCACATGTCAACAACCTACAAGATTGTTAAAAAAACTTTTAAAAAATAGCCATGATCAGGTACATACAGCTCACCCACATGGACAGAATGGGTCATAACCATAGCCTCCTCCAGTCCCATATATTCACAGAACTTGTCACAACCACCTTTCAGCTCACTCACAATTTCACCGCATTGGGGCTACATCCTAGGACATCACCCACTTGCTCATACCACACTCACATCTGCATCTCTATCCTACAAACTTCTTTACAAAAACCAGTTGCAACAAAGAACATTGCACTCAATCTTTATTATACACTCCACTATATCAAAAAAGCAGTTTCTGTGATAAAGGTAACTAGAAATATTATCAGTGTTGTACATTTAATCTCATCCAGCTAATTTCAGGTATTCTTTAACCAGGGACTTGTCTTTGAGATTATGGCAGCAAATGGTGTCTTTAATTTCCGAGTCTGCATGTCTAGTCGGACCATGGGGAACTGTGAGTATGGTCGCAATACTCTGCTTGCTTTATTGATTTCATTAACAGATGCATGGTATTTGCATATAGTTGGTTTGCTGTGATGATTACGGATGTCATTCCAACTCTTTTCTATTAGATTGTTGATGCTGCTGTCGGAGAAAGAAAACATTTATTTTGGAGAAAATTCATTTTATTTCTTTTCCAATAATTTTTGGACAAGTTTCAGCTTATAATATGTTCAGAATATAATGCAATTTCTTGTGTGTTATTCATCTTCTTCTTCCTATCTGTCTGCTCTATGCCACTGGCATAGCAGGGAGTTTCAGACATTGGCCCAGAGCCAGGTGAGAGAGCCTGGGTAGCTGTCATGTTGTGTTTCCTCAATGTGTCTTTCACCCCATCTATCCACCTTTGTCTTGGTTGTCCTCATGGCCCTGATCCAGATGTTTTCAAGTTGTATGCACGTGCAGTTGGTTGTTCTGGAGCCATTTAACTCTCTGGTTTTTTATGTAGTTCTTGACTGTTGTGGTTCCCACCATTTGCTGGATTATTTCATTTATCTATTCCTGTCTTGTTTACCATTTTTCATTAGCATTTCATATTACATGTTGTTATCTGTATATCACAGTGTTTGGCAAGTGTTATACATCAATAATATAAAATAAAATGAACAATTATGTAAAAATTCTGGTTGTAGCAGGAACAATTTTAAATTATACTTTCTGGAACTTAAGGAAACAGCCAGTCTACTATGGCTGCAACAGAACCAAGAAACTGTTTCAGTGAATTAAAAAAAAACTGCATAAATTCCAGTATTTTGTACAGAGATTCTCCAGTGTTGGCAAGTAATACCAATTCACAGTTTGCCGGTGATTTATGTATATAAATTTGATATATAATAAAGTGGTATGACAACTTGACATATAAATATTTGGTACAAACCACAGTATGGCAACTTGACATATAAATTAGTATGGGAACATGACATCATTTATGTATCATTTTATAGTTATCACTTTAGCATGACTACTTGATACACAAATATTTGATATGAACTAGAATATACAGCAAATTGACATCTAAATCTAGGGTATAAAGTATCAAAGTTCCTTGACATAAAAGTATTTGGTAAATCAAAATATATGACAATTTGAAATATAAATTTGTACAATAAATGGAAATAATGTGATCTGACATATAAATATATGGTATAAACCAAAAAAAAAAAGAAAGATGACTTGACATGTAAATATGAGGTGTAATTCACTGTAGCATAAGGACATGAAATATAAATATGAAGTATAATCATATCTTCATGATTTGTCATCATATTTTCATTGCAGTCTATAAAAACATGGTGTTCTGCATGGAGATGTTCCTGCTGACCCTGGTGAACCTCTGGTCTTATCGTCGACCCCTGGGTCCTCCTCTCAACATGAGTGAATTAGAAAGAGCCAGCATTCACCAAAATGGTACAGATGACATTTTGGGAATATTTAAAAGAAGGGAGTATAGAGAGTCTCCTAAACTCCATAATGAGACAGACACAAGACTGTCAAATTCCTCAACAACTCTGGACAATAATGCAAGTGCAAATTTAAGGTCAAGTTCAATAGTGGAGATTGCACAATCCACCAACACTGCTGCACAGAAATCTGACAATGGCTCAGCCATTTGGTTACCAATCGTAACACACTCTTGGACTACTTTAATGGGCAGAGAATTAACACAGACACATTACATGAATTTGGACAGAGATCAGCCAAGAATCCAGTCTGGCGTACAACACACAAACTCTGACTCCACTGAAGGACAAGGAGTGAGTAATGGTCATCCCAGTTATGGCCAGGATAATATAGAAATCTCTAGTCAAATATATGATGTATGGTTGTAGCAATTACTTTCTGGTCTGATATGATAGGATGATATGGAATGCTAATAAACCAAATTATAAATAAGAATAGGAAAGGCTGATTCATAAATGAAAGTAAGGGTCTGTGCGTGCGTGCATGCATATGTGTGTGTTGGTGTCTGTCTCTCTTGAAAAATAATAACTACCAATAATCTTTTCATGATTAAGAAAAATTTCTTTGTAGACAGCCAAAATGACGGACATATAAAATGATTTATATATATATATATATATATATATAAGTTACAGAACTGAATAAGAAATGTATTTGTTACTAAGATTGGGACAGAAAGAGCAGAAGATGAAGGATATGTTGTAGGGAAATTTAGCATAGGACACAGAAATGAGGCAGGTGACAATCTAATGGTGTTTTGCATGGAAAATGAGCTAGTGATTGCTAACACACTTTTTAAACAACATCCAAGAAGACTTTACACATGGACATCACCTGATGGGAAAACCAAGAATCAAATAGATTATATTTTAGTCCAAAGAAGGTGGAGATCAAGTATAACATCAGCAAAAACTTTACCAGGTGCTGATTGTGACACAGACCATGAGTTATTAATAGCAGACATGAAAATAAAGATAAAAAAGACAGTTACAGGATCAAGACCACTCCGCTTTGATCTTACAAAAATACCAGAACAATATGGTATAGAAGTGAAGAACTGTTTTGAAATCCTGATGGCTGTACAGGAGGAGATGACACCAGATGAATTGGCTACGCAGGTCAGAGACATCTTAATAACAACAACTAAAGACATGGTTCCAGTAAAGAAAACACAAAAGAATGGATGAATTACAGCAGATACACTAGAACTGATAAAACAACGTAGAGAAATGAAGATGCAGTGGAAAGTGACAAATGACGACAAAGAGGAATATAAATCTTTAATAAAAGAAGTACGAAGAAACATAAGAAAAGACAAAAAACAATACATACAAGATTGTTGTGAAAGAATAGGAGGACATCAGAGGTGTGGAAGAGATAGTGAAATGTTTAAAGAAATGAAGACATTGACAAGAAATGTTACCTAAGCTGAATGTAATTTGTGACAAGATGGGGAATACCTTGACAGAGACAGAGGAAATTCTAGAAAGATAGAAGGAATATTGCAGAGGAATGTATGAAAGAACTGACTGTGAAA
Source organism: Achatina immaculata (assembly GCA_009760885.1). NCBI lineage: Eukaryota > Metazoa > Mollusca > Gastropoda > Stylommatophora > Achatinidae > Lissachatina > Lissachatina immaculata. Next base: position 26,825,502 of record CM019705.1, on the reverse strand, counting down.
GCAGAAATCAAGTGTGAATTATTATTGGAGGAGAAAGAACCCAAACTGACAATAGGAGAAGTTTTATGGGCAATAAAGAATCCGAAAAGGGGTAAATCACCAGGATGTGATAACAGCTGAACTTATTAAAGCAGGAAGAAAGGAATGTGCAACAATCTATCATGCACTATGTAAAAAGATATGGCATTCAGGTATTTGACCAAAAGACTGGAAAAGAACTATATTCATAGCACTGCCAAAAAAAAGGGTAACTTGAAATTATGCACAGACTATGGAACTTGCCCTGTTAGTCATGCCAGTAAAATTCTATTAAAATCATAATGGGTAGACTTCGGAATAAAATAGAAGAAGAACTCAGTATGGTCCAAGCTGGTTTCAGGCAAGGAAGAGGATCAAGAGATCATATATTCAATATAAGATTAATAATAGAGAAATGCAGAGAGTTTAATGAGAATCTGTATTTATTTTTTATAAACTACTCAAAAACATTTGATTGTGTACGATACTAGAAACTTTGGGAAATAATGGAAAAAATGGGATTTCCAACACATTTGATACAGTTAACATCACTGCTGTATCTAGGCCAACAGGCAGTAGTAAGAATAAATGGTGAAACCACAACTTGGTTTGACATAAAACAAGTGATCCGTCAGGGGTGCATATTGTCACCTTACTATTTAACTTGCATACTTAAAATATAATGAGGAATGTCAGAGAAGATGTAGACAAAGAATATTACGATGACATAACAATTGGAAGTTATGAAATACTAGAGATTAGATATGTTGATGACACAGTATTACTGTCCACAACACAAAAAGAAATGGAAAAAGTAATTATGTCAGTCTGTAAGAACAGCAAAGAGCAAAATCTCTATCTTAATGTGAAGAAAACTACATTGATGACAACTGACAAAACAAACAAGGCAGCTGAAATATGTATCAGTGAGGAAAAACTGGAAGAATTGGAGAGTTTTGAATATCTTGGATCACTATTAACTAATAATGGAGATACAATGAGGGAAATTAAAAGGAGGGACTAATAATGAAGATACAAAGAGGGAAATTAAAAGGAGGACATCTAGCGCTCTTCAGAAAGTAAAACAACTAAAGAATCTGTGGAGAGGAACAGACAGAACTACAAAAATAAGATTTTTAAGGGCGTGCATCTTTCCAATCGCAACATATGCCTGTGAGACTTGGACACTTAACAAAACAGCTGAGAAACACATAAATGCCTTTCAGTGTAAATGCTACAGAAGAGTTCTTCAAATATCATGGACACAAAAAAGAACAAATATATTCATACTACAAGAACTTAATATTGAAGAAGGTGGCTAGTAAAGAGGATTAAAGAGAGAAAACTTAAATATTTTGGACACATTAAATGTCATGATAATCTAGAGAAGACCGTCTTGGAAGGGTACATAATGGGTGAAGATGGCTGCAAGACATCGTTGATGATCTGCAAATGAATGCATCAGCAGCAGGCCATCTTGCTCACAACTTAGAGGCCTACAGGAGTGCTGTTAGGTAGGCAAAGTTCTGCAAGGGACATGCAAATGAATGAAATAAAATGAGTCCATGTCGGGATCTGACAGAATGTGCCAGAAACAATGTTCGAAGTCATGTAAAGCGAAACTGCATAAGTGCAGCAAGAGTTCCATATTGTAATTATAAAAAAACAAAAATGAATTCCTTTCATGCCATGTCAAGTTTTAACCCATTTGTATGTTAACTATATGGCATTCAAAAATTATAAGCACAAAAACAAGTTAAGACTATTCAATTCAAATGTAATATCCACCCTCATTTATGCATGGGAAAGCTGGAAAACAACTAAAGAAATAGACAAGAAATTAGACTCTTTTGAAAACAAATGCCTAAGGAAAATACTCAGCATCAAGTGGAATGAATTCAAGAACAATGCAGAGATAAGACAGATGACTGAACAACAACCAGTCTCATGGGTGATCAGGAAAAGGAGATGGACATATGTTAGTCACATGATGAGAAAAAATCGTCAGAGAATCCCAAAACAAGCTATCAAGTGGAACACAACAGGCCAAAGAAAAGGAAGCAGACCACATGAAACTCTAAAGAGGACACTGTTAAGAGAGATTAAATAGGCATAAAATCCCTTGATGAGGTTGAAAAGCTCGTCGAAGACAGGAATAATTGGTGAACTACCTTGTGAGCCCTATGTGACTTTTAATGGCATGGGAAAGATATAAGATGTTAATTAATTAAACAAGCATTACTAAATAATCTAGTATTAAGGCAGTACTAGGAAATGTGTATATATATATATATTCATTCACTCATTTGCATGTCCCTTGCGGAAGTTTGCCTCCCTAACAGCACTCCTGTAGGCCTCTCAGTTATGAGCAAGATGCAAGATGGCCTGCTGCTGATGCATCCATTTGCAGATCATCAATGATGTCTTGCAGCCATGTTCGCCTTGGTCTTTCTCTATTTCTTTTTCCCATTATGTACCCTTCCAAGACAGTTTTCTCTAAATTATCATGACGTTTAATGTGTCCAAAATATTTAAGTTTTCTCTGTTTAATCCTCTTTACTAGCCAGCCTTCTTCAATATTAAGTTCTTGTAGTATGGATATATTTTGTTCTTTTTTGTGTCCATGATATCTGAAGAACTCTTCTGTAGCATTTACGTTCAAAGGCATTTATGTGTTTGTCAGCTAATATATATATATATATAAAAAATCTTGCTTTGGTTTTATTTCATTTATAATGTAAGAAATTCATGATTCCTGGAACCTATATATGTTCTTTTCATTGAGTTCACATAATCTAGATATTTCATGCGTTAAAGAGATGTGTCCTACTAATCAGTGATATAGTATTACCTTCACTCTTTGAAAGTTTTGTATAACCACATTAATCTGTGAATCATTTCCTCAATCATTCAAGTCCAGTCACTAAACATATCAGACAATAAGTGATTTATGGAATGGGAAATTATTAGAAAAAAAAATAACTGACATAATCTAATTTTGTAAAAGAAATAGTTTATTCAGATTTGCCACTGGTTCACAAATCTAAGTTTAGTTTAGGATTAGGTTTACTGTTGAAAACGATTTTAAAAACTCAGGGTAATTACAGAGGAATGAAACAAATCTTGTCCATTGCTTCATTAAAAAAAATTTTTTTTTATCATTCTGTACCTCTGCATTTCATTCATTTTTATCTGTGCCTCTATTTGTCTCTTCCCGTGAGAAGAACGATAATCACTTCACAAAATTAATTCATTATTTTTTTCTCAAAATAAACTTCATTCATTTGTTCTCTGTTCTTCCTTTGGCAACTTTTTTTCTGTACTTTCCTGCCTGGCACCTTCATCCTTACTCTTTCCATCTTTACTAGCATTTCTTTCTATCTTTCTCTGTCTTTCCTAGAATTTGAATGAATAATGAAATAAAAGAAACTGATGATAAAGATGATAATAATTTGTGTAATTTGTTTTCATTTTACATGTTTATAGAATTTTGTAAATTTAGATCAGCTTTTCTGTCACATTTCAATAACCAACATAAGCATCAGTTCTGTGAATATGTTGATCAAAATAAGAATAAGGTTTGTTAAAAAAAAAACCATCTGATTGTGGATTTGTGATGGGCATGGCTTGTATATTATAAAAAGCAAACCATACGAAAAAAAAAGGAAGGATAATAAACATTTTCTAAGGAAAGCAGCTTCAAATATTGCATTTTTAATTTTCCAGATGTCATGATTTTAGCCTCGTTTAATACTTTGCTACTCAAGCACTTTATTTTGGAAGTGTTAGATGACCAAGTGCATACTGCACTGTTTTTCATAGTCGAATGGCTGCTCGTCCTGCCAGAGTTCATGGTTCGAGTCTCATTTGTCATTCTTCTTTATCTCATGTCTAAAGTGCTTTGTCTACTAATTTTTGAATGCTGGCCACACTACACTGTACTAAACCACTGTGCTATTTTAATCAAAAGGTGTTTCTGACCATACTACACTGTACTAAACCACTGTGCTATTTTAATCATAAGGTGTTTCTGACCATACTACACTGTACTAAACCACTGTGCTATTTTAATCATAAGGTGTTTCTGACCATACTACACTGTACTAAACCACTGTGCTATTTTAATCATAAGGTGTTTCTGACCATACTACACTGTACTAAACCACTGTGCTATTTTAATCATAAGGTGTTTCTGACCATACTACACTGTACTAAACCACTGTGCTATTTTAATCATAAGGTGTTTCTGACCATACTACACTGTACTAAACCACTGTGCTATTTTAATCATAAGGTGTTTCTGACCATACTACACTGTACTAAACCACTGTGCTATTTTAATCATAAGGTGTTTCTGACCATACTACACTGTACTAAACCACTGTACTATTTTAATCATAAGGTGTTTCTGACCATGCTACACTGTACTAAACCACTGTACTATTTTAATCATAAGGTGTTTCTGACCATACTACACCATACTAAACCACTGTCCTATTTTAATCATAAGGTGTTTCTGACCATACTACACTGTACTATTTTAATCATAAGGTGTTTCTGACCATACTACACTGTACTATTTTAATCAAAAGGTGTTTCTGACCATACTACACTGTACTATTTTAATCATAAGGTGTTTCTGACCATACTACACTGTACTATTTTAATCATAAGGTGTTTCTGATCATACTACACTGTACTAAACCACTGTGCTATTTTAATCATAAGGTGTTTCAGAAATTTTTTTGATAGGCGAAAAAGCCTCACAGCTCCTCCATGAATTATTCTCCACTTCCATCCTTAGAAAAGAAAGTGTTTTCATCTTGCTCCAGACATGATCACACCAACTGAAATGTGAGACTTTCTTTACTTTTCAACTTATTCTGATATTACATATTATATGTGGATACTTATATGGCATATATTTGGATTCTAATATGGCATGTACTTCTACATGACTTCCAGAGTCCATTCATTCACTCATTTGCACGTCCCTTGCGGAATTTTGCCTCCCTAACAGCACTCCTCTAGGCCTCTCGGTTGTAAGCAAGATGTCTTGCTGCTGATGCATCCATTCGCAGATCATCAACGATGTCTTGCAGCCATCTTCGCCTTGATCTTCCTCACCTTCTTTTTTCATTATGTACCCTTCCAAGATGGTCTTCCCTAAATTATCATGTTTAATGTGTCCAAAATAAATAAGTTTTCTCTCTTTAATCTTTTTTACTAGCCAGCCTTCTTCAGTATTAAGTTCTTGTAGTATGGATATCAATTAAGAGCCGTGCCGCGTGGCGTAGGCGATCATTTCTCTCCACAATTCCCTGTCTTTAAACTTGATTATGAGATCCGCCTGTGACTTTCTTCCTAGCCACACCGACAGCCCATCCAGTAACTTCTCTCTCTGTCTTCCTCTTCCCTCAATTTTTCCAGTTGCCACAATGTGTTTCAATTTTCATCTTCTCAGAAAATGTCCTACAAATCTCACTTGTCTGCCTCTGATCTTTGCTGTAATTTGCCTTTTAACTCCAGCCTCTCTTAAGACTTTGTTGGTTTTCTTAGCTGTCCATGGTACCTTCAACATCCTTCTTATGAACCACATTTCCATGGCCTCCATTTCTTGCTGTACTCTCTTATTCATGGACCATGCTTCATATCTATAAAACAAAATTGGCTCGATGTAATATTAAAGTACTCAGAATCTTGTTTCCATTGATATGGATCTGTTGCTCAAGATGTCTCATTTTCTGGAATGGTGACTTGGCCTGAACACGTAGTATGGATATATTTGTTCTTTTTTCTTGTCCACGATATTTGAAGAACTCTTCTGTAGCATTTACACTGAAAGGCATTTATGTGTGTCTCTGCTGTTTTGTTAAGTGTCCAGGTCTCACAGGCATATGTTGCGATGGGAAAGATGCATGCTCTTAAAAATCTTATTTTTGTAGTTCTGTCTGTTCCTCTCCACAGATTCTTTAGTTGTTTTACTTTCTAAAGAGCGATACATGTCCTCCTTTTAATTTCCCTCATTGTATCTCCATTATTAGTTAACAGTGATCCAAGATATTCAAAACTCTCCACGTCTTCCAATTTTTCCTCATTGATACATATTTCAGCTGCCTTGTTTGTTTTGTCAGTTGTCATCACTTTAGTTTTCTTTGCATTAAGATAGAGGTTTTGCTCTTTGCTGCTCTTATGGACTGACATAGTTTTTCCATTCCTTTTTGTAAAAAACTAATTATGCCAGTCCGGAGTCCACAAGTTTTCATTCATTCATACATTCACATGCTGGCATCATGCTTCTCCATGAAACTTTTCATGCCAACAGATACATACTTTACTTTTGTAGCTTCTTAAGAGCAAATGAGTAGTGAAGTGGTTAGTGCACTGATTCTCACCCCATTAGGTGAAGCTTCAAACCGTTCTCAAAGGCTCTCCAGTCAACCCAGTTTTAAAAAAATGGGTCCTAGCTCCCGAGCTGGGAAAAGAACCAACCAGGCAAGACGCTGACCCCATCATCTTTTAGCGTGGCAACCAGTTAGGAAATACGACCACAGTTTCATGTCCCATATATATAGCTCCATGAGATAAAGGCAACCCTTTTATCATGGAAGCACATAGGGGATATGGCGTTAGTGTCCATATTTTCTTTGACCTCTCAGCACATGAGAGGGTGACATGGCCCGCATCAGACCTGACTGCCTTTCCTTCTCCATCTCCAAAATTAGCCAGGTACCTGTTTTTACAGCTAGGTAACTGGGACACCTCCAGCTGAATTTGAACTCTTGATCTTTGACATGAGAAACTAGTGCAGAACTTATATGACATCCAGAATAATTCTCATTTTCCTTTGTCCCAGTTCTGTAACAAATTCATCTATACTTTGGTAATGTTTAGCGGGTGTTTTCTTAGTACTTCTAATCACTAGTTTTATTTGTAAACTGTCTATATGCTATTCATTATGCACTAATTTTTGTTAGTAACACTAATCTTTGGGTTAGTGGGGTAGGGATATCCCCTATCAAAGGAGAAGTAAAATGCCTCCTTACCTCTGTTAGTCTACAGGACACCCTGGGTAAGGCGGAGTACCCGCGTATGGCCTCCCTAATCAGGGTGACGTGATGCCATGGGAGCAGGTAATGGATAGAATGGGAGAGCAGCCAACAGATAATGTTGGTTATGGTCACCATTCTATGATGGTAGGCAGATGATCTCAATGTAGGGACAATGGCTACGATCACTGACTAGTACAATCACCGCCTGGAAGGAAACCAATGGCAAACTATGTTCTTTAAACACACCAAGAATTCCTAATAGCAATATGGATAATAGGAACAAGAGAGAGAGGAAGACCAAGACGAAGATGGCTGCAAATGGATGCATCAGCAGCAGGGCATCTTGCTTACAACTGAGAGGCCTACGAGAGAGCTGTTAGGGAGGCAAAGCTCCGCAAGGGACATGCAAATGACTGATGACTGACTGAACACTAATCTTAATGTATTTGCATAAAATGTATATTTTATAACAAGTCTGCAGTGTCTAATAAGCAATACGTGGTTCCAGTTTTGTCATGTCCAGATTTACATCTTCAAATGGATTAACCTCTGAAAATCATATGATTTTTCTGTTAGGACTAACTAACGTCAATCTCCTGTTATCATCAGCACTTTTCTATTTTTTTTTTTTAAAAGACAATATTACAATTTTAACTGATCTATGCATTTGAATTTCTTGTTAAGAATACTTCTCCCAGTTTTGTTTCTATGACGTTTTTGTTATAATTACTGCATTTGTAAAATTAGAATGCTGTCTAGTAAAACAGAAGGTTAAGGAGAAGATATTGAACAGTTCAGTAATTATGACTATCTTGATACTGAAAGGGGGGGTAAGTAAACATATCCAAGTTTTGACTTTCACAGCGGCACAGATGAATTTATTGCTTCTTGTAGTGTCTGGGAATCGTGGTTTGTTTCAAGACCTGCCTCATATTTTCTGCAACTGCAAGAATAAAGACAAAAAAAATTAAATACTAGATACATTTTGTTAAGCAGAAAACCATCAAGGTAAATACTCAATACCTTAAATACTCAATACCTTTTTGTTAGGTCATCGAAGTAAATAAAAAAAATACTTTTTGTTACACAGAAAATCATCAGATCATCAGGGTATATAAAAGATATCTTTTGTTGAACAGAAAATTATCAAACTAAATAAAAGATTTGAGGGTGATTCAAAAAGTAATGGCAAATTGACAACATGTGATGAAAGAAACACCCAGGTATTGTAACAGAATAGCAATTCTGTTCAGAGATTAATTGTGTAGCGCTAATAAATTGTGTTGCGTAGACTACGTCATTAGGAAGCCCCGTGTGCAAAAAGTCGTTAGAAAGGTCCGTGTGAAAAAGCCGGTCGTAGGCAGTCTTTGAGTGAACGTTGAAGTGGAAGGACGTGTTGGGCGAACGAGAATGGGGTAGAGCGAGTCTTGTTGTCAGAATTAGTTTAGTTTGTCTTTCTGTGTGGCTGCAGTCCTTGGTTAGCCTGTAAGTATGGTTTTTGGTATGAATAAATCATTTGTAAGGTTTTCCTTGCCCATGTGGCGTAGATATTTCACGCCGGGCATTTGTTGCTGTGAATTTCTGTAATAAATGTGTGTTGTCTGATGATAAACTACAACAAATCGGCTTTGTGGAAATTTTCATTGTTGACCAGTTTGTTTTGGTCGGAAGACAGCCAAGTTATGTTCAAGTTGTTGTATTTGTACTATCTTTTGTGGAGTGGAAAGCCTGGGTGTCTTTTCTTAGTGTATAATACAGAAAATTAGGTGATGGTTAGAACACCAGCAACAAGAAGAAACTTATAAGTTGAAACTGTACTCCACAATCAATTCCAGGCAGTCACACATATCTGTTAGAGTGGCCGCTAAGTCATAGGCACACTTTCTGTTTCAGTTGTACCACATACTGTTTCAATGGCGCCGTGACCAGCGCTTTCTTTCATGGTCTGGCACAAAGTGTTTTAGTTGTTGCTCGTGGGCTGCTGGTTTCATGCACGGCTCATACTTCTAATTGTGAAGTCATGGCAAGTCTCCAGGTTGTAGTGTTTTCGTCTCCAGTTGTGTAGTACACACAAAGTTTTGTCTATTGTTACCATGCCCTAGATTACGATTGTCGATCGATGACCTGTTTACATCGGCCTCGTTTTCGGCTCTCAAATATGGCAGATTGCTGTTTTGGTCATCAGCAAATATGTTGTAGAGTAAGGATAGCTAGCTTAGGTGTTGGAAGCTGATTGCAGATAGATTAGGAGTTGATAGGTTTGTAGTTAGTTAAGGAGTCAAGATTGGAGTTGGTTAGCTAGCTAGTGTTCGAATTTCGGTTGGTAGTTCTGTCAGCATTGGCTTCCCGACATCTTCTGCCGGAGAAGAAAAGGAGTCTAGATTAGGAAAAGGGTTGAGTTGCATTGGCGTCCTTTTCTTCCTTCGAATTGGCGTCAGGTGTGTGTTGGCGAGACTTGGTGGCGTCTACTCAAGGCGGCGACGATGTCCAGCTTGCTCAGAATCTTGGGGGGCACCTCTAGCTCCTGGCCCCTAGGCAGCATGGTGGATGAGGCCATACCAGTAGCTTGTATCCGGTCCAGTGGAGCTGATCCTGAACCAGTATCCTGCCAGGAACCAGTGCAGCTTGTACGGTGCATTTCGCTGGTACTATGTGGGAAGGGACAGGTAACAATTTGTAACTTAACTGTGACCTCTGAGATTTCAGCAAGAAGTCAAGCCAGATTGTGCAGGCTGAACATAATTAATTATAGCAAATAGTGAATGTTGGATTTATTTACTGTCATTCTCTTTGGAAGTTGGTTGGACAATTGAGTAGTTCTGATTCATCCAGTCGCCAGACATTCATACGAAGGGATATAGTAACTTTATGGACTACCTTCACCTGTGGAAAAAATTTGTTTTTGGAAATGAACATTCTGTTGATTGGAAGTTGCCTGATATGCTTCTTCTGGATAGATTATCTAGAAATTTCAGGAACATTGTTGTGTTTATACATTAAGGACAGTTAATTTGTTCTGATGTGGAATTTTGCTGGATTGCAATTAATTAGCATTTAGTTTACCATTTTGTTGTGATTTTGCATTAGCAAGGATGATATGGATAATTGACATTAGTGTATATGTCATTAATTCCAGTTTTTTTACTCTGATAGGTGCTAGAAAACTGAGGATTCTTAGTTAAAAATTTTCTGGAAGATTGCCATTTGCTGTTATAACTTATTTAACTAAAAAGTACAGTAATTATTCTGGACTGTATTAGGTGCAAGTATGGTTGGATTATTTTGAGTGGATTGGATAATGCTAATATTGTTTTTTTTGTTTTATTATAGATTATTGGTTCCATGTCTGAGTTTTTCCAGAAAGAGTCATGTTACTATGGAAGAGGTTAGGCTTTGTCATGCAGTGCATTGGAAATGTACCAGAAGCCCTGGGAGATTAAGGCTGCAGTGGAGATTCACTTAAGCATAATGTTTTATAGATTATATAGTTCTTGTGGAGCAGTTAGTGAATGTATTTTTTTTCTCTGTTTATTTTTTGTATAACGGATTTATTAGTAGTTAATTAGGATGGATGATAAATCATGTAGCCTTGAATAAGGTGACATTACTGATGATGACTTATTAATAGCCAATTGTTATGGCATTTACCATGTTCAAATTGGTTATTTATCTTTGATGTGACAGCATTGCCTTGGATGTGACATTATTACCACGGATGTGATGTTGTGAGGAGATTGCACAAACAGGTGTGGTTCTCTGATTGGGTACCTGGGCCGGAGCATGCAGATTCCATGTAACCGAGCCTAAGGTGAAATTACCAGAGGGGGTCTTTTTTCTTTTAAGGACCTAGATATTACATTGTTTTGTTGCGCGTACATATGGTACGTGGCACAGTCCCTTTGGGGATAAATAAAAGGTGGATTAGCCTGATACCAAAGTTTTGCCTGTTCTGCATATGTTAATGGATAATTACATATGTTAAGAATGGATGATTATATATGATACCTAAAGATTTGCCTATTCTGCATATGTTTAATGGATGATTACATATGTTAAGAATGGATGATTATATATGATACCTGAAGATTTGCCTATTCTGCATATGTTTAATGGATGATTACATATGTTAAGAATGGATGATTATATATGATACTAAAGATTTGCCTATTCTGCATATGTTTAATGGATGATTACATATGTTAAGAATGGATGATTATATATGATACCTAAAGATTTGCCTATTCGGCATATGTTTAATGGATATTTACATATGTTTAAGAATGGATGATTAATAATTGTAACCCAGATGAACCTATTCTGCGTATGTACAGCATATAGCTGCATTTGTCAGTGATAGCAGATTATTTATGGTACCAGAGTTTACCTATTCTATGTATGTGTATTGAGGAATCACACATAATAGAAATAGATGATTGTATATGAAGTGGACATGGGCTGAGTATAGCCGAAAGTCACACGAACAGTTTATGGGTATAGTCAGAGTATGAAGTTCTATGTTGAGAGTCGATTATTATCTTTGAATTAGCCTGGAGTTATAATTTAAATAGGTACATTGGTTTTTTTTTGGAAAGTTTTGACAGGCAAACCTCTACCTTTTGGGATGGGGCAATATTATAGCAGTACAGGCCAGGGGTTATACCCAGGATTGGTACTTAGGAAATAATTAATAGAGTGAGTACCCTTGTTGGAGAGGTAGGTTGGTTGAGACCATTGAGCGGGGGTCTTGGGAAAAGCTTGCAGCATGGAGAAAACTGAGTGGGTAGGAATAGTATAAATACCACTTACGATTAGTCTAAAGGCAAGAGCCTTACTTGTTTTGTGTAGCAAGAGCCTTACTTGTTTTGTGTAGCAAGAGCCTTACTTGTTTTGTTGTAGGAAGAATTTTTGTCATTTTGATGTAGATGGAATCTCGTTTAGGAAGAGTTTCTAGCAGTGGAAATTTGTTGGTAGTGGAGGAATTAGGTTTCTTGATCGCTGAGGTTTTAGGTGGAATGTTGTGAGTATGATTTCATGTGTATAGGACTTATTGTAAGGCAGATTGCCTTTTACTCATTTTCCTGTTATGTCCATGTTGCGGACAGTCTCATGCACCAGATATAGGATGGGTTGTTATGGAGATTGCATAGGTTATACGTGACTACTCATAGTGTTGAATATACACATAAGAGTAGGTAGTTATTTGAATATTGTACACCTTGGTACACCTTGTGGGTAGAATTAGGGTTGTGTTGGATAGTGATTAGTTTGATTAATTTTTTTTTTTTTTTTTGTGAGAGTTTTCGGTAAAAGTCAGTAATTTTTTGTTGGAGATATTTGATGGCCAAATATCTACCTTTAGGGGGTGGGGAGATATTCTGTAACAGAATAGCAATTCTGTTCAGAGATTAATTGTGTAGCGCTAATAAATTGTGTTGCGTAGACTACGTCATTAGGAAGCCCCGTGTGCAAAAAGTCGTTAGAAAGGTCCGTGTGAAAAAGCCGGTCGTAGGCAGTCTTTGAGTGAACGTTGAAGTGGAAGGACGTGTTGGGCGAACGAGAATGGGGTAGAGCGAGTCTTGTTGTCAGAATTAGTTTAGTTTGTCTTTCTGTGTGGCTGCAGTCCTTGGTTAGCCTGTAAGTATGGTTTTTGGTATGAATAAATCATTTGTAAGGTTTTCCTTGCCCATGTGGCGTAGATATTTCACGCCGGGCATTTGTTGCTGTGAATTTCTGTAATAAATGTGTGTTGTCTGATGATAAACTACAACAAATCGGCTTTGTGGAAATTTTCATTGTTGACCAGTTTGTTTTGGTCGGAAGACAGCCAAGTTATGTTCAAGTTGTTGTATTTGTACTATCTTTTGTGGAGTGGAAAGCCTGGGTGTCTTGGTGTATTTTCTTAGTGTATAATACAGAAAATTAGGTGATGGTTAGAACACCAGCAACAAGAAGAAACTTATAAGTTGAAACTGTACTCCACAAGAAGAATCAATCAAAACCAGCAGGATTCAATCAATTCAGTGGTCTCCTTGTAAGGAGAATCCTGTTTCAGTATATCAAACTTCCGTCTATGGAAGATACATTATTAGTGAAGACACTGGCACTGTCCGATATATGATGTGGTGCGCTTAATTAGAAGGGTGCCATTTTAAACACCGCAGCACCCATAGCTGTTTGCACCATACAGGAGCAAAGAGCAGTCATCAGATTTTTGTGGTCGGAGGATGTTAAGCTTCTTGAAATTCATGGAAAAATGCTGCAACAGTATGAAGATGCATTCATTGCTGAGAGAAATGTGTTCGAGTGGACAGAAGTGTTTAAAAATTTGAAAACTTCAATCTGTAATGAGGAATGTTCCGGTTGATCAAGCATGGCTGTTACTGATGAGAATGTGGGTCTGCTGACACTATTATTTGTGATAACAGGCACATCTCTGCAGAAGTTCTGGCCAGGGAATTGGATGTCAATGTTGGATCCGCACATACCATAGTCACAGAGGTTCTCAAGTATCACAAGTTGTGCGCACTGTGGGTGCTTAGCCTTCTTGGTGTGGTATAACAATGAAGGAGTTCTTGGTGCATGTTGTCACCGGGGATGAAACCTGGGTTAATCAATATGGGCCCAAAAGCAAGTGGCAGACTTAGAATGGTGACACACTGCTTCTCTAGTCAAGAAGTTCACTTAAACCATCCACCAGTAAGGTCTTGTTCACTTTTTTCTAGGATATAAATGGACCAATTTTGGAGCACTATCATGAAAAGGGTGAGACTGTGAATAGTGCCCAGTACAGTACAATGTTGGAGGAGGAGCTGAAGCCAACAACACGTATCCGTCACAGAGGACACTGTCTAAAGGTGTTCTCCTTCATGATTATGCATGTACTCATGTGGCCACTGCAACTATTGACACCATTTGAAGATTGAGATTTCAGATCTTACTGCATCCTCCATACAGTCCTGACTTTGCTCCCTCTGGTTATTATGTGTTTGGACACCTGAAGGACATTTTAAGAAGATGAAGGTTTGGGAGTGATAATGAAATCAAAGAAGCAGTGCATTCCCGGATAAGTCACAAGTGAAAACTTAAAAAAAAAAATTTAACAGAATAAAGAAGTTTGTGAACTGGTGTGAGAAGTATATTGAAAAGGAGCGTGATTATGTAGAAAAATGACATTAAGTCAACTTGTATCTATAACTTTATAGATATTTAAAACTGTCAATTTGCCATTACTTCTTGGATCACCCTCATACTTTATGTTATGCATAAAATCATCAAATCATGATGGCATACAAAAGATACCTTTTGTTAAACAGAAAATCTACAAGGTAAATAAAATATGGATTCTGTTTAAACAAGAAATCTTCAAGTTGAATAAAAGACAGATTTTGTTAAACAAGAAATCTTCAAGGTAAATAAAATCAGATTCTGTTGAACAATAAATATTCAAGATAAATAAAAGATTTTGTTGAGTTATAACTCATCAAAGTTAACCTGAGGCTTCTGAAGTTAAAAGAAAAATCAGAGCTAGTCATAAGAAACACTTATTTGTCCTTGTACAAACTGAACTTCATAGACTAATATTTAAATATACTAAAGAAATGTGACCCTTCATTGTGTTAACACACTTTTCTTATGGTTTTAATGATGTTTTGAAGCAAGCATGTATCTGTCGTGAGTCTTTTGCTGAGCATCACCTAACCGAACAACTCCTCAGAATCTAATAATATATTTACTGAAAATAAAAGTAGTCTTCAGGCAATTTGCAAGCATATTTTGGTTTGTGGCTCTGCTGTACTCTTCTGTGTACTCAGTTACATTAATCTTGAACGCAGTGTTGCAGAAATGTCTATGCTGCTTCTGAGCCATGTGATAGTAAAAATTTTTTATAAAAATACTTCAGTATCAGTAACTCTAATCTTATCTCATATCTTATATCCTTCCTGTGCCGTTAAACGTCACATAGGGCTCGCAAGGTAGTTTGCCAATTTTTCCTGTCTTCAGCAAGCCTATCAACCTCATCAAGGGATTTTAACAGGTGTGTTCTCTCCCACAGTGGTCAGTCAGTCATTTACTTGTCCCTTGCGGAATTTTGCCTCCCTAACAGCACTCCTGTAGGCCTCTCAGTTGTAAGCAAGATGGCCTGCTGCTGATGCATCCATTTGCAGATTATCAACAATGTCTTGTGCCATCTTCGCCATGGTCTTCCTCTCTTTCTTTTTCCCATTATGTACCTTTCCAAGACTGTCTTCTATACCCTTCCAAGACTGTTGTCTCTAAATTCTCATGATGTTTAACTCTTTCCACTTGTGCGAGCCCATAAGGATCTTTGCGGTTTAGCAATGGCACCCTCGAGAGCCCTATGCGGCATCGGAGTTTCCTTCATTGAAAACATGATGTTACTTTTCATTTAACCAGTTAGAACTCTTCTGGATTCAAAGATAAACTAGTGTTTTAAGCATGGGGGATAAAGACGCCATTTTTGATACATAGATGGGGGTAAAATTCAAGTTTATTTCGAGATTGAGTGGTAGAATGGTCACAGCGACCGACTAGATCTAGCTTACTATATGTGTTTCTAGTAGCTGTAGATGTTAGATTTATTGGATGTAACAAAAATCCATAAATATTGATTTTTATGTGTTGAAATTTGAATGACTACGTATTCTATATTGGATTATGACACAGCTAAGGTAAGTATAAAGTAGATTTTATTGTTCAGCCCTAAAATTTTTTGCGCCAAAAATCGTTCCATCGTTTCACACCAGTTTTTTTTCTTTTCTTTGTTTTTTTTTTAATGACAAATAACATCATTTATGGAATCTTCATTCATTTCCACTTATTTTAATGTGTGATACACACGTGATCATGGAATTAATTCAATACAATAACTGTTACACAGGGACCCCTTCTCCAAAATGTCCGCGTCGTAAGAAACTAAGGAACATTTTGGAAGTAACGCGGGTGGAAAGAGTTAATATGTCCAAAATATTTAAGTTTTTTTTTCTATTTAACCCTCTTTACTAGCCAACCTTCTTAAATATTAAAGTGGTAGCAAAGGAAATTCAAACAATATTTGAATTTCAATAAATATTTTTAAAAATTCACTTATAAGAACAGAGCTTAATGACAAACACGTCCAACACCCAATGTACAAAAACAGTATTTAAAAACAACAAATAACACAATAATGTAATCAAAATCAGGATTAAAAAAAAAAACAACACAAAATTAAAGACCGGACTTTCCACAAATCAGAAACCTAATCACCACCACAGCACATTACTTTTCACAAGTAAACATAAGCAGCATGTTACTTCACTACACAAAACATACTTGAAGTAGCTTCATTATAGAAATATTTATATCCTTCAGACTTCCTGTTTGTAACATGCTTCATTACATTTCCTGTGGGATCTGAAAGCAAAAACAAGGTGATTACTTGAACTTACTTGTTAGAACCTTAGCACAGTAATACATGCACTATCTGCTACCTTTCTGGTTATACATATACTTCATCACATTACTCTTAACTCTTCGACTGCCCTAGTCGATATCATGATAACTTCCTGTTAGTCTAGTGACTTCCATGTTCGTTATAGTGATTTTGTTTCATTGCAACGTAAAACTATTGTAAAACTTTTTATTGTATACGATTTATCTGCGCACGTCTGGTGACCTTCCATAGTTCAATCTAAAGCGTGGCTAACAACCTAGTGAAATTGATGTTTTACCGGAGAAATTTCAGTATTTATTGTGATTTCGGAGGCATAAGGACATGTCCTATGACCTGACCATTATTCCTGAATGTACCCCAAGTACATCTAGACTTATTAAATGGACTGGAGAAGTAGTTAGAGGGTTATTTCAGACATTATTTTAGTGAGAATGCCACCACACGACGAGACTGGATGAAAATTTAAGTAGATCTGGAAATTGCCGATGGTAAACATTGTACATCTAGGCATCGCTGATGGTAAGCACTACACAATTATCAGCTAAAATCATCACACTACTTCTTTTTTCCTAAAAAGCTCTTCATTTATGAAATCTTCTTACATTTACAACTATTTTCATGCATTAATATGTATACTTTTAAAGTGGAAATACTTTGTACATTCACTTTTACAACTATATCCCTTACACATATCAAGACCCGCACTTTTTATGTGGCACGGGCAGGAACGTCCGCATTTTTTTCTGCGGCACGGGAAGAGTTAAGATCTAAGAATAAATGTACCCACTATTAGGATCTTTGCTATCTAAACAAGCTTCATTTTGCTGTTATAATGGATTTGACTCTTTGATCTGTCTTGCTTGAAAGTGCTGCTGTTGCTTCTTTTGTATTCAGTCTCACATGCTTGGCCTCAGACAAGGAAACAGGCTGCCTCTATAAAGTTCATTGTCAGCTAGAGTTCTTCATGTGTGCCCTACAATTTTTCGGTAACTGCTTCTTCTTTTTCCTGTGGGACAGGTACTGGCTCTTAAGTCTAAGTAGAGGGTACAGGTCTGCTGGATGTGTGATGTAGTTCTTCAGCGTTCAAGTTCAACACCATATTAAATCTGGAACCCAGCCACCGAGATGACCCGAAATTTCTTCCTCATGCTCTTCAGCCTCAGAATATCCAGGCTTCGTCCAGGTATTCTTGTTTGAGTCAACATATGTTGGATGTTCTTTGAATCTCTGTTTCAGGCTCCATTCCACAGTGCTATTTATGCTGACCAACTTCACCAACCACACGCTATATAAAAATCTGCAGTGGCCAGCTCCTAACTGAAATAGGATGGTTTGACAATATCCCTGTGGCTGATTACATCGTTCAATATTTACAGCCATTGTTTTTATTTATTTTTTTTAACCAGCTGTTCTTGAAAGTGACTAAATACACTATCCACACAAAAATGGAAGTAGCTAACTAAACTGTCCCATCTGTTATTGTGGCTTATTGTGCAATATCCAACACTGGTAAAGTCACCGCAAATCCAACATTGATAAAGCTACCCATGACATGAGCTGCCTCAGCATGATGATGCTTGGTAAAACCCATGACAGATGATAACTGCCTGTTTCAAAACTATCTTCTTAAACCCATGACAGATGATAACTGCCTGTTTCAAAACTATCTTCTTAAACCCATGACAGATGATAACTGCCTGTTCCAAAACTATCTTCTTAAATGAAAAGTATATATATATATATTTTTTTTTTCTCAAAAGGGGAGTACCAGGCCATGCAGGTGTCAGAGGAAATAAAAAAGCAGATCAACTGGTCAACTCAGCTGCCATGAAGGAAGGGCAGGCATCACCCATGCTGGCTGAACAAAGGACCTCACAGGCCAACTGTGAATCAGTGTCACTGTCAAGAATGAAGGAACTGGGGGTGAAATTTGGAGTAGCGAAAAATGAGCAATTCATCAGAAACTCCAGACAGATGCACAGCCAACAAAGAATGGGTGTCGTCAGTTACTGTATGCTGAAGGAGATATTGAAGAGGAGATCAGGGGAAGAAAGAAAGAAAAATGAAACTAAATAGCAACTATTTCTTATTAAATTTTAATTTCCAAGTTTATATTATCAAATCTATAATCTCCAGTTACCAACTGATTAATCCTTAATGATGCCAAAGCAACAAATTTATCTGCCTATACTTCTACAGTAAATGATTATATTTCTTGGCCAATCAGTGTATTAAAGGGTTCGGTTACTTTTTCCTACACCATCTATATTTTATATTCATGGCAAGGCAAGCTGCATAAATTAAATAACAATCAGAGAAAGAAATGGAAAAAAAGTAGTGTAATACATAGTTGATAGTGAACTACCACAGAAGACGGAACCTTTGCGTCTTATACTTTTCAATCATTTGATTGGCAGTTTTATATCATGCAATCATGCCCATTACATCTTTTCATGGCCTTCCCCCCATATCTCTCTTCAAATTCATCTTCTCCACCGCTTCAAGTTCTTCCCCTATCATCTTACATCTAACAAATGCTTATTTGTCTTACAACCTATAATTCTTATAATTTTTATCATGGCCTCTTCTTCATTTGACCTTCAGACATTTCCTCAGTAATGCCTCAACTATCCACAGTGGTCTCAGTGAAACTACACTACTGCTCTATAGTGAATTCACACCAATCACTGATATCATCATTCTTATATCCTTCCCGTGCCGTTAAACGTCACATAGGGCTCGCAAAGTAGTTCGCCAATTTTTCCCGTCTTCGGCGAGTCTTTCAACCTCATCAAAGGATTTTATGCCTGTTAATTTGGCCTCTCTTAACAATGTCCTCTTCAGAGTTTCATGCGGTCTGCCTCTTTTTCTTTGGCCTGTTGTGTTCCACTTGATAGCTTGTTTTGGGATTCTCTGATCATTTCTTCTCATCAAGTGACCAACATATGTCCATCTCCTTTTCCTGATCACCCATGAGACTGGTTGTTGTTCAGTCATCTGTCTTATCTCTGCATTGTTCTTGAATTCGTTCCACTTGATGCTGAGTATTTTCCTTATGCATTTATTTTCAAAAGAGTCTAACTTCTTTTCTATTTCTTTAGTTGTTTTCCAGCTTTCCCATGCATAAATGAGGGTGGATATTACATTTGAATTGAATAGTCTTAACTTGGTTTTTGTGCTTATAACTTCTGAATTCTATATGTTCTCAAGATTCTTGAAGATTGATGCTGCTTTTGCAATTCTGATCCTAACTTCCTTTCTAGTGTCACCACCCTGGTCTATGTAACTGTCAAGGTATGCAAACTGATTGACTTCGGATATCATCATTATCATCTAAGAATTATTTCCACATGCTCGATTGATTCAGCATTTTATTACTTATCTTCTTATATTACATAACAGAAAAAACATTTCTCAGTTTCTGAAAAGAATGGAATTCCTACCTATGAACAAAATTCTAGGAATGTAAGATCCATCAGGACTCAGATCAGAATTCCTTGGAAGATCATCTTCCTAGAAACGAAATGGTAAAAAAACAATCCTCATTATTACTGACAGCTACAGATATAACAGATACAAATATACAAATGATTAAAACAACACTTGTACTGCTTGTAGGTCTAGTTCAGTATTTCTCAAAGAAAGATTATGACACACAGTCGAGGGTTTCTGAATAAGTTTATTCAGCTTTAACAGTGCTGGGTTATGCTAAATCTGGGGCCTTTTTGCCTGGATTCATTTTGGAGCATTCTCAAAGTTCTCCTGGTAGCCTTAAGATGCCATACTTGTATCCCGTCACTCTGACAATGTTCAGAGAGTATGCCTGTGTATGCTAGACACCTCTGGAGTGGTTTTTCCACCCCCCCCCCAAAAAAAGTCATAAGACTAATACGCCATTTTAAAAATTTTATAACACTGACAAAACTTTTTTTTCTTTTAGCAAATATTTGACAACAAAGAACAGACGTCTAAAGTATTTATAAAAATTCCACTTCTACACTTTGGTGTTTGTTTATGACAAGGATTAGTCACCAGCATGCTAGGTTCTCCAAATTCTGACATCACCTGTAACTTGTTTGCCTCAGTCACTGTCTGTCTGGTTATATCTAACTGCTTAACAAAGTCTGTAAATGTTGAACAATCATGGAGTATAATTTCTAGATTCTGCACTCAACTGTACCATATGTTTTCTTCTGCTAGTGCGGCATTTAAGTTACAACAGTTTACATGACAGTCTGCAGGAATCAGTTCCTACATGAAAATGGGTAACACACTGCTGCTTCAGTTTGTCACTTAGATCATATTTACTCACTCAATGCATCAGACACCGGATGACCACCCAAGCCATGTCCATCATATCATACAATATTTCGAAGAGCAGGAATGGACTCTGGTCACTTCATTCAGTTCTTGGCAAGTTTCTGTCCAGCTACATTTTCCTTTTAACCTACTTTTCCTAACGCTTTAATTTCTACTTCTGGATCTCTGCAACGGATATGTTTGTGCAGTCAACACAGAAGAAGGAATGAGCGAACGGCTCCAGATTGAAACAGACGTGAAACAAGGATGTATATTATCTCCCTTACTTTTTGGAATTGCCATAGTCTTCAAAATGAAAAAATGTTGCACAGGTAAAATAGGCACTGATTAGGTACATGGGACGCAACTAGAAGATCTTGATTTTGCAGATGACATAACTCTTAACAGTGACAATGTGAATTAGATGCAAGAAAAAACATACTGCCTTCAATTGTTAGCAAAATAGGACTTGAAATTAACAAGGGGAAAAAATATAATGAAACTTTCCATTGCCCAAGAAGGAAAAATATACAAAGAAAGAACAACTGTTGAAGAAGCAAACATTCATTCATTCACTTGCATGTCCCTTGCGGAGCTTTGGCTCCCAAACAGCACTCCTGTAGGCCTCTCGGTTGTAAGCAAGATGGCCTGCTGCATCCATTTGCAGATCATCAACGATGTCTTACAGCCATCTTCGTTTTGGTCTTCCTCTCTTTCTTTTTCCCATTATGTATCCTTCCAATATGGTCTTCTCTAAATTATGACGTTTAATGTGTCCAAAATATTTAAGTTTTCTCTCTTTAATCCTCTTTACTAGCCAGCCTTCTTCAATATTAAGCTCTTGTAGTATAGATATATTTGTTCTTTTTTGTGTCCATGATATTTGGAGAAATTTTTACATTCAAAGGCATTTATGTGTTTCGCAGCTGTTTTGCTAAGTGTCCAGGTCTCACAGGCATATGTTGCGATGGGAAAAATGCATGCCCTTAAAAATCTTATTTCTGTGGTTCTGTCTGCTGCTCTCCATAGATTCTTCATTTGTTTTACTTTCTGAAGAGTGATAAAAGTCCTCCTTTTAATTTCCCTCATTGTATCTCCATTATTAGTTAGTAGTGATCCAAGATATTTAAAACTCTCCACTTCTTCCAGTTTTTCCTCATTGAGATATATATCTCAGCTGCCTTGTTTGTTTTGTCAGTTGTCATCAATTTAGTTTTCTTTGCATTAAGATAGAGGTTCTGCTCTTTGCTGTTCTTACGGACTGACATAATTAGTTTTTCCATTCCTTTTTGTGTTGTGGACAGTAATACTGTGTCATCAGCATATCTAATCTCTGGTATTTCATAACTTACAATTGTTATGTCATCATAATATTCTTTGTCTACATCTTCTCTAGCATTCCTCATTATATTTTCAGTATACAAGTTAAATAAGTAGGGTGACAATATGCACCCCTGACGGACCCTTTGTTTTATGTCAAACCAAGTTGTTGTTTCACCATTTATTCTTACTGCTGCTTGTTGGTCTAGATACAGCAGTGATGTTAATTGTATCAAATGTGTTGGAAATCCCATTTTTTCCATTATTTCCCAAAGTTTCTGGTGTTGTACACAATCAAATGCCTTTGAGTAGTCTATAAAGGACAAATATAGATTCACATTAAATTCTCTGCATTTCTCTATTATTAATCTTAGATTGAAAATATGATCTCTTGATCCTCTTGCTTGCCTGAAACCAGCTTGGACCATATTGACTTCTTCTTCTATTTTCTTTCAAAGTCTACCCATTATGATTTTTAACAGAATTTTACTGGCATGATAATCAGGGCAACAGTTCTGTAGTTAGAAGCAAACCAATTTGCATATTTTGGCAGCTACATAGACCCGGATGGCGACACCAGAAAGGAAGTTAGAAATGCAAAAGCAGCACAGACCTTCAAGAATCTTGAGAACATATGGCATTCAAAAGTTATAAGCACAAAAACCAAGTTAAGACTATTCAATTCAAATGTTAATATCCACCCTCATTTATGCATGTGAAAGCTGGAAAACAACTAAAGAAATAGAAAAAATTTCAAAATTTTCAAATTTTTAAAACAGATGCCTAAGGAAAATACTTGGTGTAAAATGGAATGAATTCAAGAACAATGCAGAAATAAGGCAGATGATTGAACAACCACCTGTCTCATGGGTGATCAGAAAAAGGAGATGGACATATACTGGTCACATGATGAGAAGAAATACCAGAGAACCCCAAAACAATCTATCAAGTGGAACACAACAGGCCCAAGAAAAAGAGGTCAACCATGTGAAACTCTAAAGAGGACTCTGTTAAGAGAGGCCAAAGTAGTAAGCATAAAATCCCTTGGTGAGATTAAAAAGCTTGCTGAAAACAGGAAAACTTGGCAACTACAATGCAAGCCCTATGTGATGTTTAATGGCAAAGGAAAGATGTTAAGATACAAAATTTTATATAGTGTATATAACAACATTTTATATAGTTTAACACATTTTACATAGTGTAACAGCATTTAATATAGTGTATATAACATTTTATATACAGTAGTTTCACATAACAATATTTTTAATAATTTAAAATGACAACACTTTATACAGTTTAACACACAAAAATTATATAGTTTAACATAACAACATACACAGTGTAACATAACGACATTTTATAAAGTATTTAAAGTAGTGTAACACAAAAAATGTTTTATAACCAGCAAGGTTTCAGTGATCCATCCATGTCCCTGGTTGGCAATCAGCTAAGCAATCACCACCCAGTATCCCTGTGGTGTCTTAAGGGCAGCAAAAAAATTCCCTCCACCTCTCTTGTCTGTAGCTAGCCTTTATACTGTATCCCAACTGTACTGCATGCTGCTCATTTCTGCTCCTACAGTTCTCCGCCAGGCAACCTTTGGTCGATCTCTCTCTCTCTCTTTTTCCCTCGGGTTCACCTCAAGGCTTCAGTGACGTTAAGATGTAAATGGCACAAGACATAACAAAACCTACCTCCACGCTGATCATGATGAAGTCACCTGCCAGATGCTCAATTTCCCGACTGTTTGCAAATCTTGGTCTCAGAGCTGAAAATAATGACGACTAATCAGCTATTTTTTTCTGTTTCTATAATGATGTATGTTTTACGATGGCAGCTTATTGGGCTATCGATCAATGTTTCCTAGCAAGCTGAAGAAAACATTCCTCCATCTTTATCAGAAGACGTGGCTGGAACTACATAGGCCACGTACTTAGAATGGACGAAAAACAACTCTCACACCAAGCATTTACGTGGTCACCAGGGGGTAAAAGAAAGCGGGGTAGACCCAAAGACACACTAAGAAGAGTTATCACCAAGGAGTGTTCAACAATGCTCATCAGAAAAACTGAAGATCTAAAGCAAGTAGCAAGGAATTGCCAGACATGGAGAGCCTTGTCTTCTGCCCTATGCACCACATTTGGCCCAACTAACTAACTAAATTAGCTATACCTTTGATAAAAAGAAAGTTTTCTTGAAACAACTAAAAGATATACAGCATTCATGTACAAGAAGGAAACAATGTAATTCTGTATACTATATGAAAGATTAAAAAAAACACTATTGTACTATGATAAAACAAAATTGAATGATAAAGTGACCTCTATTAAACTGTGCTAAATGATACAAGTTTTTACTCTTACTAAACTGTACTAGAGGAGTTTTTACTCTGAAAAAAAAACCAAAAACTCTGCCATGGCTGGTCCCAAGCCCGGATGAGAATGGAAGAGGGTCAGATACAGGAGCAGCTACCAAATTCTGTAAAAATACTTCAGCTATGAAAGCATCAACAAGGGCTCAGCAAGATGAAAAATAAACGGAGAGCCCTTACTGATGGCCTATGCCCCAGATAGGGGTAAAGAAGGCTAGGAAGAAGGGACAGGACTCTTAACAAAGTAAAATTCTGTGACCAGTGCAAAGGATAAAATAAAAATGACACTAAATAACATTATTATTTACTCTAACAAAAGGTATCATTCACAGATTAACATTACAGTAATAAGATACATTAAATCAAACTTGAATGATTAGGATTTTTACTTTATTAAACAGTGCCTAATTTTATCCACAATAGTTTATACTTCTGATTGATGGCAGCTTAAAAAATCATAAATAACATTTTTAAAAAGTTAATGTAAACAATAAGCACAGAAGCAGGAGTGGCAAAAAAAGGGACTGAAGGAAATCATCTAAGAGCCTAGTTCCCAGCTCACACAAATCTAAAGATCTGACATACGAGGGTTGATTGATAAAGGTGCAAATACTTGAAACACACCGTTGATATTAGGTGCATTTGTAGATCAGGTTAATATAAGATTAAACACAAAGTTTCAAGAAATTAGCTGCAACCAATTTTTTTTAAGATAAACGTCAGTATTATGACAACTTAGCAGAAACAGCAGAGAAAGCAGCATATACAAATGACATGAAAACCATATATAAAATCACAAAGCAGATGACAGGTAACTTCAACACAAGATGTGAAAGTGCAGTAAGAACACAAAATGGACAACTGGTCAGTGGAGAAAGAGAAAAAATTGAAAGATGGAGGGAACACTTTAACACCCTACTAAACAGAACACAAGCAGCACAAACAATAGACATACCTGAAGCAAAAATGGAACTAAACATCAATACAGGACCAATAACAATAAATGAAGTAAAGGAGGTGATAAAGAAGCTAAAATCAGACAGGGCACCAGGTGAAGATGAAGTGACTGCTGAGATGTTGAAAGCAGAAGAAACAGAAACACCAAAACAACTTTGCCGGATATTACAACAAATTTGGGACCTAGAAAAAGCCCCAGAGGAGTGGAAAACTGGGCTTATAGTAAAACTACCAAAGAAGGGTGACCTCAGAGATTGCAGGAACTGGAGAGGCATTACCCTACTGCCACTCACCAGTAAAGTATTTTGCAGAATAATCATCAACAGAATTGTACCAACACTTGAGGAAAAACTTCGGAAAGAGCAGGCAGGATTTAGGAAAGGAAGATCATGCATAGACCACATATTTGTACTTAGACAAATATTAGAACAGGCAAATGAGTGGCATAACACAACATATGCATTATTCATAGATTTTGAGAAAGCCTTTGACAGTGTCAACAGAGATGCACTGTGGAAAATCCTAAGATGGCATGGCCTCCCCCATAAAATAGTTAATGTAATCAAATCCCTATACGAGGGTTTTCAGTGCAAAGTTATCTGTGGAGAACATACCTCCAGCAGCTTTAGGGTACAAACAGGAGTGAAACAGGGATGTGTACTATCACCAATATTATTTATCTTGGCAGTAGACTGGTTAATGAAGGAGGCAACATCAGACAAACGCAGAGGATTACAATGGACCCTTGACACAGTGCTGGAGGATCTTGACTTCGTGGACGACATTTGTCTATTATCAAGCAGTCACAAAGATATGCAAGATAAAATAAACAAGCTAACTCAGAATGCAAACAACACAGGACTAAAGATCAACGTAGGAAAGACACAGTTAATGAAGCAAAATGTGAACAACAGAAATGTACTCAGAGTAGATAACAAGTTAGTGGAGGAGGTCAACAAATTTGTATACCTTGGCAACAGAGTAGTAGAAAATGGAGACAGCACAGAGGACATCAACAGCAGACTTACTAGAGCAAACCAGGCTTTTGCAATGCTGCATACTATATGGAAATCAAAAAAACTAAGCATAAATATGAAAATCAGGATATTTAAAAGTAATGTTCTAAGTGTACTACTCCATGGAAGTGAATGCTGGAAAATCACCAAAACCATAGAAAACAAGTTGAATTCTTTCCAGACTAAATGTTTACGAAGAATTAGAAAAATATTTTGGCCAAACACCATAAGAAATAACATCTTATTAGCAGAGATGCAGATGAAACCACTGACAACAATTATTGAGGAAAGACGCTGGCGATGGTTGGGATATGTGCTCTGAATGACTGACAACTCACTACCAAAAATAGCACTAAGATGGACACCACAGGGGAACAGAAGTAAGGGTAGACCAAAAGAGACATGGAGAAGAACAACAGAAAGGATGTTGATCAATAGAGGCCTCACCTGGGCAAGAGCAGAAAAAAAGGCGAAGGACAGGCATTTGTGGAAAACCCTTGCGGAAGCCCCATGTGCCCTGGGCACGTTCAGAGAGAGAGAGAGAATTTTTTTTAAAGGCTACTGAAGTGGTGAGGGGTGGCATAAATTGAGAAAATGGATAAAATTTCTCATCGACCAGTCATTCGCTACCTCTGCATCAAGGGCTTATCATCGAAGGAGATTCATGAGGATACGGTGGAGACTGTAGGGGAGAGTGCCCCTTCCTATAGCACAGTGAAGAAATGGGCAGCTCAGTTCAAACATGGAAGGGAGAGTCTGGAAGATGATCCCCATCAACAAAGATAAAGAACAGTAACCACCGATGAAACCACTGGCAGAATCCATGACATGATAATGGAGGATCGACGGTACATTGCTACTGAGTTGGGCATCTCCCAGGAACCTGTTCATGCCATTATTCACAATGATCTTCAAATGACAAAGGTCTCTGCTCGATGGGTGCCGAAACTTATTGGAGCTGATCACAAACGACAGCATCTCAACATGTCAAGGGACAATCTTGGACATTTTTCTGCAGATCCTGAAAAGTTTATTCAGTAAGTTGTGACTATGGATGAGACTTAGGTTCATCATTTTCAACCAGAAACAAAAGAACAGTCAAAGCAGTGGAAACAACATGGATCCCCACCTCCAAAGAAAGTAAGGTTGGTTCTGTATGCAGGCAAAGTGATGGCTTCCATCTTTTGGGATTCAGAAGGTGTGCTAATGGTAGACTATCTTCAAAATGGCAGAACGGTCACCGGGGCTTGTTACGCTAATCTTGTGAAGCAACTGCAGGTCAAACTGAATGAAAAGAATCGAGGGAAATTGACAAGAGGAGTCATCTTTAATCAAGACAATGCTCTAGTTCACAAGTTGGTGGCGGCAATGGCTGCCATTCATGAACGGGCTTCCAGCTTCTTGAACATCCTCCTTATTCCCCAGATTTGGCCCCTTCTGACTATTACCTGTTTACCAAACTTGAAAAGGAGCTCAGTGGTCGTAAATTTGCTTCAGATAATGACGTCATTCATGCTGTAGACCACTTTCTACTGGCACAAGATGCTGACTTTTACAAAGAAGGGATCCGTATGCTCTAGGATTGCTGGACTAACTGCATAAACTGAGAAATAACCCAAATAATTCATTGTACCTTAGGCCGCGAACTTATCAATCATCCCTCGTACCTATGCGGTCTGGACATGAGGCAGAAGCTAGAACATGTAAAAATCTGGAAAAAGAAGCAAACACTGCCCATAAAATATCGATCACATGATAAATAGTGTATAAGTATACAACCATACACAAAGCACTGCAGTAAAGCTGTGATATCAAAATGTATAAACTAGGGAAAAAGTAGGAAGAGACTTTGTATTCATTAAATAATAAAGCTGTTCCTACTGTTTTCCTAGTTTATACATTTTTATAAAATATCGATCGTGCTTAACATGACTCAGACACCAAAAAAACAAGAAATCAAAGAACCATAATAAGTTGGACACATACGACCATCTATAAAAATTACTTGATTCTTTCAAAAACAAAAATATCAGTAGATGATTATACTGAACACTTACGTATACTTACCTTTACAGGCACGGCACCATGGCTTGTGGAACACGATCATGGCCGGCTTTTTTCTGAAAATGATGGCCAAAAAAAAACGTGGTATCTGTGATTCCCTGGACTCACAACCTCATTACCACTACTATCATGTGCACTTCTCAAACTTAAGTAACAAACATTTTTCTGAAACATTTATCTCAGTCAATCATCCCTACCACTTCTCCACTCTGTGAGAATGATACACTGTTTTTACATAGTTATATATGAATGTGCACTGTTTATACATGGCTCTATGTGAATGCTATATTGTTTATACATGGCTCTATGTGAATGCTACACCGTTTATACATGGCTTTATGTGAATGCTACACTGTTTATACGAGGCATGATTGATAAGTTCTCAGCATAAGGTACAATGAAATATTTGTG
Organism: Achatina immaculata; assembly: GCA_009760885.1. NCBI lineage: Eukaryota > Metazoa > Mollusca > Gastropoda > Stylommatophora > Achatinidae > Lissachatina > Lissachatina immaculata. The sequence continues at coordinate 26,796,540 of CM019705.1, read as the reverse complement.
GAAACTTTTTTGGGTTATTTCTCAACATAATCCACTTGCAAGTTTATGCAGTTAGTCCAGAGATCCTGGAGCATATGGATCCTTCTTTGAAAAAGTCAGCATCTTGTGCCAGTAGAAAGCGGTCTACAGCATGAATGACGTCATCATCTGAAACAAATTTGCGACCACTGAGCTCCTTTTCAAATTTGGTAAACAGGTAATAGTCAGAAGGGGCCAAATCTGGGGAATAAGGAGGATATTCAAGAAGCTGGAAGCCACATTCATGAATGGCAGCCATTGCCACTGCCGACCTGTGAACTAGAGCATTGTCTTGCTGAAAGATGATTCCTCTCATCAATTTCCCTCGACACTTTTCATTCAATTTGACCCGCAGTTGCTTCACATGATTAACGTAATAGGCCCCGGTGATCAGAACAGCCATTTTGAATATAATCTACCAACAGCACACCTTCTGAATCCCAAAAGATGGAAGCCACCACTTTGCCTGCATACAGAACCACCTTTGCTTTCTTTGGAGGTGGGGATCCATGATGTTTCCACTGTTTTGATTGATCTTTTGTTTCTGGTTGAAAATGATAAACCCAAGTCTCATCCATAGTCACAAACTGCTGAATAAACTTTTCAGGATCTGCAGAAAAATGGCCAAGATTGTCTCCTGACATGTTGAGACGCTGTCGTTTGTGATCAGCTCCAATAAGTTTCAGGACCCATCGAGCAGAGACCTTTGTCATTTGAAGATCATTGTGAATAATGGCATGAACAGGTTCCTGGGAGACGTCCAACTCAGTAGCAATGTATTGTTCAGTTAGTCATTGATCCTCCATTATCATGTCATGGATTCTGCTGGTAGTTTCATCAGTGGTTACCATTTTTAGTCTTCCTGGACAGGGATCATCTTTCAGACTCTCTCTTCCATGTTTGAACTGAGCTGCCCATTTCTTCACTGTTCTGTAAGAAGGGGCACTCTCCCCTACAATCTCCACCATATCCTTATGAATCTCCTTCGATGATAACCCCCTGATGCAGAGGTAGCAAATGACTGGTCGATGAGAAATGTTATCCATTTTCTCAATTTCTGCCACCCCTCACCACTTCAGTAGCCTGTAAAAAAAATTGGTTGCAGTTAATTTCTTGAAACTTGGTGTTTTATCTTACATTAACCTGATCTACAAATGCCCCTAATATCAGCTGTGTGTTTCAAGTATTTGTACCTTATGCTGAGAACTTATCAATCACCCCTCGTACTTGATTCTATACGTTTATATGGTTTATATATGATTTTATGTGAATGCTATACTGTTTGTACATGGTTTTATGTGAATAGTACAATGTTTATGCATAGCTCTATGTGAATGGTACACTGTTTACAGTGTATGACATATTCTTTACTCATGATTCTATAAATCCAGAATTTCCAAAATGTGAAACCAAAGATAAATCATATGACAAAAAAATTATTGTTTCAGCACTGAACCTCTGTCACAGCACAATGCTCAAGTGTAGGATATATTTGTAACTGCCAGGGCGTGGGCAGGCAACTGGAACCTGCCACTGGCATATTTCAACCTAACAGAAAAAAATGAATGAAATGCAAACTAGTCTTTGGTGGATTTTGAAAAAAAAAAAATGTCCCCGAAGATGGAGAACATCTGCATGCAGGGCAAGGCATACTGGATTCCATTGTGCACATGGCTATCACAGAATGAACACAAAAAAAAACAGGATATTACATGTCCCATAAATACAGGACTTTGGGAGCCCACAATATCTGCAAAAAAATCCCTGTAAATGCAAATATATACTCCATGAAACTGATGAACTGACAGTCTTGAAACACAAGAACAAATTTGGAGAGGGGACCAATTACAAATAATTTGCTGATTTCTGGAGTGGACCCAGGACATAGTGCTTCATCACAATAGGAACATACCAAGCCCTGCCCTGCTCACCAGGCAGAAGGAGCACAACAGCCTGCTAGCAGGAGCATCACATGAGGTAGTGCAGAATCTTGGGCATATCTCATTCAATAGCCCTGATAAGAGTGCAAGTGCACATGCAGCAAAATGGTTAATCTCATGGCAAGGTTGCTGGTTTCAGTCCAGCTGGAGATGCCCTAATCACCCAGCTGTAGAAACAGGATACCTAACTTGTTGCGAGGTTGGAGAAGGAATGACGGACAGGTGTGATGCTGACCACATCACCTTCTAGTGTGCCAACAGGGCAAGGGAAATATTTCTACTACCAAATTCCCTACATATCTTTATGGTACAATGGGCTGGTTTACTAGATAAATATGCAGTCCTTCTATCACAGTCATCATTGCTTCCATTAAAAAGAATAACACATTTAGCATTATCACACAAATAAATGGCAAATGAAAAGTCAAAGAAAATAACAGATAAGCCTGGAGCATAATCTGTTACTCCAATAAAATTACTGCACTTCACACTGTACCCATTTGATAATTAATGAATGAATCTCAGCAGTTTATACTCATGAATTTTATGTATATTTTTATGTGTACAAAATGTACTGCTCTCATGAATGTAATAGTTGCTCAGTTTATATTTGTAATATACCACTGAGACCTACAGATAGTAAAGAACATCTACTGGCAACAAACAGTAGCAGTAAGAGTTGACAACGCCATCAGTGAGGTCCAACAAATTTTTTTAAAAAAAAGGTGTGAGAAGGATGTGTTCTGTCTCCAGACCTCTTCTCTTTATACAGTGAAATAATAATGAGAAAGATCAAGAAAATGGGTGGAGTAAAGATTGGAGGAAAGAAAGTAAACAACATCAGATATGCAGATGACACAGTACTGATAACAGAGAGTAGGAAAGTCTTACAAAAACTCCTAGACAAAGTCACAGATGACACAGTACTGATAGCAGAGAGTAGGAAAGTCTTACAAAAACTCCTAGACAAAGTCACAGATGACACAGTACTGATAACAGAGAGTAGGAAAGTCTTACAAAAACTCCTAGACAAAGTCACAGAAGAAAGAGCAAAAAAAAGGGGTTAGAGTTAAACACCAATTAAACAGAAGTAATGGTGATATCCAAGAAAAGGAAAATACCAGAATGCAAAACTATAGTGCAGGGGAAGATATTAAGACAGACTAACAGAAACAAATATTTATGTACAGTCATAGCATCTGATGGCAGGTACACTGAGGAAATCAGAACTAGGATAGCAATGGCAGAGGGAGCTTTTGGAGAAATAAAGAACCTATTAACAAATCAAAGACTGTCATTGGAAATAAGAAAGAGAGTTCTAAGATGCTATAAAGAATCTATTCTACTTTATGCAAGTCAAACATGGACCATGAATAAACAAATAGAACAAAGAATAAAGGCACTGAACTCTGGTTCCTAAGAAGGATGTTTTACATACCATGGGCAGTCAGGAAGACAGATGAAGAAGTATTACAGTAGGCAAAAGAATACCCCAATATCCTAAACTAGTGCCATACATAGTAAAAAGACAAAGTTTCTTGGACACTTCAGCAGACATGAAGGTCTCGAAGAATTGGTCATGACTGGAAAGATAAATGGCAAAGGACAGAGAGGGCGAAGAAGACAGACATACCTAGATGGCCTGACTGCATGGTTTGGTGTGAGAAGAAAAAGACAGACATACCTAGATGGCCTGACTACATGGTTTGGTGTGAGAAGAAGAAGACAGACATACCTAGATGTGGTGTGAGAAGAAGAAGACATTCATTCATTCATTCATTTGCATGTCCCTTGCGGAACTTTGCCTCCCAAACAGCACTCCTGTAGGCCTCTCAGTTGTGAGCAAGATGGCCTGCTGCTGTTGCATCCATTTCCAGATCGTCAACTATGTCTTGCAGCCATCTTCGTCTTGGTCTTCCTCTTTTTCTTTTTCCCATTATGTATCCTTCCAATAGTCTTCTCTAAATTATCATGACGTTTAATGTGTCCAAAATATTTCAGTTTTCTCTCTTTAATCCTCTTCACTAGCCAGCCTTCTTCAATATTAAGAAGAAGACAGACATATCTAAATGGCCTGATTGCATGGTTTGGTGTGAGAAGAAGACAGACAGACATACCTAGATGGCTTGACTGTATGGTTTGGTGTGAGAAGAAGAAGACAGACATACCTAGATGGCCTGACTGCATGGTTTGGTGTGAGAAGAAGACAGACAGACATACCTAGATGGCCTGACTGCATGGTTTGGTGTGAGAAGACAAACATACCTAGATGGCCTGACTGCATGGTTTGGTGTGAGAAGAAGACAGATATACCTAGATGGCCTGACTGCATGGTTTGGTGTGAGAAGACAAACATACCTAGATGGCCTGACTGTATGGTTTGGTGTGAGAAGAAGACAGACATACCTAGATGGCCTGACTGCATGGTTTGGTGTGAGAAGAAGAAGACAGACATACCTACATGGCCTGACTGCATGGTTTGGTGTGAGAAGAAGACAGACAGACAGACATACCTAGATGGCCTGACTGCATGGTTTGGTGTGAGAAGACAAACATACCTAGATGGCCTGACTGCATGGTTTGGTGTGAGAAGAAGACAGACAGACATACCTAGATGGCCTGACTGTATGGTTTGGTGTGAGAAGACAGACATACCTAGATGGCCTGACTGCATGGTTTGGTGTGAGAAGAAGATAGACATACCTAGATGGCATGACTGTATGGTTTGGTGTGAGAAGAAGAAGACAGACATACCTAGATGGCCTGACTGCATGGTTTGGTGTGAGAAGAAGACAGACATACCTAGATGGCCTGACTGCATGGTTTGGTGTGAGAAGACAAACATACCTAGATGGCCTGACTGCATGGTTTGGTGTGAGAAGAAGACAGACATACCTAGATGGCCTGACTGCATGGTTTGGTGTGAGAAGAAGAAGACAGATATACCTAGATGGCCTGACTGCATGGTTTGGTGTGAGAAGACAAACATACCTAGATGGCCTGACTGCATGGTTTGGTGTGAGAAGAAGACAGACAGACATATCTAGATGGCCTGACTGTATGGTTTGGTGTGAGAAGAAGAAGACAGACATACCTAGATGGCCTGACTGCATGGTTTGGCGTGAGAAGAAGATAGACATACCTAGATGGCCTGACTGCATGGTTTGGTGTGAGAAGAAGACAGACATACCTAGATGGCCTGACTGCATGGTTTGGTGTGAGAAGAAGACAGACAGACATACCTAGATGGCCTGAATGCATGGTTTGGTGTGAAAACAACAGGTGAACTGATTCAAGACATGGGTCATGTTGTTGCCTTCTGTATGGATTACTATGAATTATGGGATACAACAAGCAAGTGATAAATTCTGTGTAGGTTACCAGCTATGAATGTAACAAACAACTGACAACACTTTTGCATGGATTATCAACTATGTGTGATGCACTATAACAAATGAACAAACTATTATGAATAATACAATGTAAAGAACAAGCAATTGGTACTGTGTGTATGGGTCTCTGTATGAATGAAGCAATGCAACAAATCAAGCAACTGTATAGATCACTATCTGATCCAGCAAAAGGTGACAGTGACTTACTGTTCTTTTACCAATCTTTGGCCTTCCTTCAGAGAAACCCAATGAATGTTTCTTCCCCAGGCTAAAGCACACAGAAGAAACATTTTTTATAATAAATTACAGCAGTTTTACAAACATCTCAGCAGTAAACTCTGTCTATTATCACTTTAGAACCAGTTTTATCTCAATCTTCATTTCTCTCATATCTCTATTATCACTTTAGAATTACCTTTATCTGCTATATAATCCTCATACAAATGATACATCAGTTAAGTATTATAAATCATACAAAAACAAGTGAGACCAGAAAGGGAAAGCCTTCCTTACTGATTATTAATAGCACCTTTCATATCAGAAGACAGTTCTGAAGCAGCAGATGTTAATCGTTATGTGATTTAGATAAGCATCATTTTGCTAAACAGCTCCTCTCTCTGATGACTCTAATGATGTATTTGCATACTTGGCCACAATAACAGCATTTTTTTTTTTTTTTTACATCTAGTCTGTTCCCAGTTACCCTACGAGGCACATAATTGCTTTATTTTCTGGAGGTTCTCATATAATTCACTGAAACATACAAATACAGTAGACTCTCAGTTAACCAGCACCCATGGGAAATGGTAGCATGTAGCTTCTGGTTGCTTGAGAGTTACTATTAAAAACAGGCCAAACTAATACCATACATCATCATCATCATCAGGTGCTGTGCCGACTGGCGTTGGCTATTATGCTTCTCCAGAGTACTCGATCCTTCATGCAGGCCATCAGTTCAGTTGGTGATCTCTTCTCACACCATCCTGTCAGACTGTCCAGTATCATTTCTCTTGGTCTTCCTCTTGATCTTCTTACTTCTATTTTTCCTGCTGTTATAATATTTTCAATGCCCCCTCTTCTCATTGCATGTCCCATGAAAGTACCATACACCACACCATATCACAAACTCTGTATTGTAAAACTCTTCTTGATATTAAAATTGAAACACAGTACTTAAAAACAAATTAAGACAAACTTATAAGACAAATTTAAATGTAACACAGTTTTATTATTAAAAACAGCATTGTGAATGCAGTGTAAAATTTTAGTTTAACGGCACTCAATAAACTTTTCAATGTAATGAACTTCACAAACATCATTAAAAAAAAAATTAAGTAACTTAGAGAGAAAACACACAAGCATGCACACATGCAGGCGCGCACACACAAAATATTTAAGACTGTTACACTTTAGGTAGAGAGCTTATTGGGTAGAAATCACATCATGATCTGATGGTGATGAAACTGGGACAGGATCTGGAGACATGGAGGTGAATGGTTTTGGAGGTACATCAGCCAAGTTTAAATTTACATTTCTGCTAGAAATTGATATTTATTTTAATCTGTATTAAAAATACTGTTTCTTCAAATTATTTTGCCAGTTTCTTGAGTTCTAGTTAACAGACTCTGCTGTAAAATAACAAATCTTTCTTTTTCATTATCCACAGCTTTCTCTGTTTGTAAATTTGGCTATCCTGTATCTACAGTTCTTTTTAAACTATTATTACATTTTATTACAAGATAGGCTGCAGAAATACTGTTACAATATGTACAGCATAATATATGGATTACAGCAAAAATTGTTACAAGGTGAATCATAGAAACACTTTTACAAGATATATCACAGAAATATTGTTATGAGGTGGATCACAGCTTAAAAACAATGTTACAAGGTGAACCACGGAAAAACTCACAAAACTGACCACTGAAGCACTGTGACATGGTGCACCACTGCAAAAAAAATTTTACAAGGTAGACCACAGAAGAATTGTTACAAGGTTGACCACAAAAGAATTGTTACAAGACATACAACAGTTACAAGATGGACTACAGAAAAGTTAAAAGCAGGACCACCACTGTGTCAATCATTACAAGGAGAATCACTGAACAATGTAATAAGGTGGATCTTAGAAACAATGTTACAAGATGGACCCCACTGTTACAAGACAGACCATAAAAACACTTACAAGGCAGACATAAAAACACTGTTATACTGTGGGGAGGATTGCGTCATATTTCATACTGTACCACCACAGAAACATTGTTACAGAGTCGACAGTAGAAATTCTGTTACAAAATGGACAACAGAAACTCTGTTAGAAGGTGAGCTGCAGAAACAATGTTACAAGATGAGCTGCAGAAACAATGTTACAAGATGAGTTGCAGAAACAATGTTACAATATGAAGCATAGCAAAAAATGTACTCACTTTTGGCTTGCTCTGCTGCAGCCGCGACGCTGCCAAGGATAGCTGAGGCAGCCAAGGAGAACAAATGCGCCATGGCTGAACGTGAATGCTGGGCTCAGTACTTGCCGAGCTGCACAAGCCTCAAAAAACGACAGACTTCCCTTTCTGCACGTCAAGCGTTGGTAAGATTCACTGAAGTGGACAAGGTTGATCTTATGGCGGAGAACAAAGCGCCTCAACTTCCAATGGTGCTTGGTGCTGCTACATAGTATATGACGTCACCACAAACTGCTAGGCAACTGTGATGACGTAACCACAAGCAACCATTTTTAGCAGCTTTCATTTGAGGCTAATGGAAGGTGATCTGTAGAGCTTCAAGGAGCACATATGTCTCACTGACGCCAGGACTGATATGATAGTTACAATGAGAGTACTGGAAGCTGCTTTATATAACTTCTTTTGAGGACTGAGTGATTTACTCAGACAATTCATTTGAAAATAATGGAAGCCGCTCTGCAGTTTCTTTTGGAAGTAAAGATCTTCATCGTCGTCATCATCATCATCAGGTGTGCCGACTGGCGTTGGCTGTTATGCTTCACCAGAGTACCAGATCCTTCATGCAGGCCATGAGCTCAGTTGATGATCTCCTCTCACACCATCTTGTCATAGTATAATTTCTCTCGGTCTTTTTTTTTAAGACGACGAAAACAACAGGCCGTGACTCGGTGGTACTGCAAACCGGGTCCACCCGTAACGAGACGTGGACCATGCCCTCGGTATTCAATGTGCAGGGCAGGCCTCGAGCATCTCACTTTGATAAAAAATAACGACGCTTTTGTTTTAACCAAAGGGCATGTTGATCAGGGTATCTGCCAAGATCGTAACTAATTTCCCCTGAATTAAGGATGATTGTCCGAAAGTGACAATACGGACGTTGAAATCTGTGCATTCAGCGCTGTGTTAATAAGAGAGGTAATCGAGTTTATATAGCGACGAGGGAATTTGTCGCCCTTGTGAAATTGCCTTCCGTTTTGCTTCGGGGTAGAAAACCTTCGAGGTCTTTCCAGAACTGGCACGTAATGAGAAGTCGCGTGTCAGCGGGAATTGTGCGAAAGACTGTGGATTTGCAGCCAGTCTACGTCGGGAACTGTATAGTTGAATTAATGTTCAGTCAGTCATTTGCGGAACTTTGCTTTAACATTCTCGGTTGTAAGCAAGATGGCTTGATGCTGATGCATCCATTTGCAGATCATCAACGATATCTTGCAGCCATCTTCGCCTTGGTTTTCCTCTCTTTCTTTTTTTCCCATTATGTACCATTCCAAGACAGTCTTCTCTAGATTATCATGAAATTTAATATGTCCAAAATATTTAAGTTTTCTCTCTTTAATCCTCTTTACTAGCCAACATTCTTCAATATTAAGTTCTTGTAGTATGGACGTATTTGTTCTTTTTTTGTGTCCATGATATTTGAAGAACTCTTCTATAGCATTTACATTCAAAGGCATATGTGTTTCTCAGCTGTTTTGTTAAGTGCCCAGGTCTCACAGGCATATGTTGCCATGGGAAAGATGCATCTTATTTTTGTAGTTCTGTCTGTTCCTTTTCACAGATTCTTTAGTTGTTCTCCTTTTAATTTCCCTCATTGTATCTCAATTATTAATTAGTAGTGATCCAAGATATTCAAAACTCTCCACCTCTTCCAGTTTTTACTCATTCATACAGATTTCATCTGTTTTATTTGCTTTGTCATTTCTTATCAATTTAGTTTTCTTCGCATTAAGATAGAGGTTTTGCTCTTCACTATTATTATGGACTGACATATGAGGAGTGATTGATAAGTTCTTGGTATAAGGTACAATGGATTATTTGTGGAAACTTTTTTGGGTTATTTCTCAACATAGTCCCCTTGCAAGTTTATGCACTTAATGCAGCGATCCTGGAGAATACGGATCCTTTCTTTGTAAAAGTCAGCATCTTGTGCCAGTAGAAAGTTGTCTACAGCATGAATGACATCATCATCTGAAGCAAATTTGGGACCACTGAGCTCCTTTTTGAGTTTGGTAAACAGGTAATAGTCAGAAGGGGCCAAATCTGGGGAATAAAGAGGATGTTAAAGAAGCTGGAAGCCCACTCATGAATGGCAGCCATTGCCACTACCGACTCGTGGAGCATTGTTTTGATGAAAGACGACTCCTCTCATCAATTTCCCTCAACGCTTTTCTTTCAGTTTGACCCACAGTTGCTTCATAAGATTAGCGTACTAGGCCCCGGTGACCGTTCTGCCCTTTTGAAGATAGTCTACCAATAGCACACCTTCTGAATCCCAAAAGATGGAAGCCATCACTTTGCCTGCATACAGAACCAACCTTGCTTTCTTTGGAGGAGGGGATCCATGATATTTCCACTGCTTTGACTGTTCTTTTGTTTCTGGTTGAAAATGATGAACCTAAGTCTCATCCATAGTCACATATTGCTGAATAAACTTTTCAGGATCTGCAGAAAAATGGCCAAGATTGTTTCTTGACATGTTGAGATGCTGTCATCTGTGATCAGCTTCAAGAAGTTTTGGGACCCATCGAGCAGAGACCTTTGTCATTTGAAGACTACTGTGAATAATGGCATGAATTCATTCCTGGTAGATGCCCAAATCAGTAGCAATGTACTGTCGATCCTCCATTATTATGTCATGGATTCTGCCGGTGGTTTCATCGGTGGTTACTGTTCTTTGTCTTCGTGGATGGGGATCATCTTCCAGACTCTCCCTTCCATGTTTGAAATGAGCTGCCCATTTCTTCACTGTGCTGTAAGAAGGGGCCTTCTTCCCAGAGTCTCTACCATATCCTCATGGATCTCCTTCAATGATAAGCCCTTGATGCAGAGGTAGCGAATGACTGGTTAATGAGAAATTTGATCCATTTTCTCAATTTCTGCCACCCCTTACCATTTCAGCAGCCTGTTAAAAAAAATTGGTTTCAGTTAATTTCTTGAAACTTAGTGTTTAATCTTACATTAACCTGATCTACAAATGCACCTAATATCAGCTGTGTGTTTCAAGTATTTGTACCTTGTGTCGAGAACTTATCAATCACCCCTCGTAATTAGTTTTTTTCCATTCCTTTTTGTGTTGTGGACAGTAATACTGTGTCATCAGCATATCTAATGTATGGTATTTCATAACCTCCAATTTTCATGGCATCATAATATTCTTTGTCTACATCTTCTCTGGGTGTCTGAGTGGCGAAGTGGTTAGTGCATTGGTCTCTCATGACGAAGGTCAGGGGTTCAAATCCAGCTGGAGGCACCCCAGTCACCCAGCTGTAGAAATGGGTACCCAACTTCTTTTGGAGCTGGGGAAAAAAAGGCAGCCAGGCGTGATGCTGACCATATCACCCTCTAGTGTGCTGACAGGTCAAGGAAAATATGGGCACTAACGCCATATCCCTATGTGCCTCTAAGGCATGACAGGATTACCTTTTTTACATCTTCTCTAACATTCCTCATTATATTTTCAGCGTACAAGTTAATTAAGTAAGGCGATAGTATGCACCCCTGATGGACCCCTTGTTTTATATCAAACCAAGTTGATGTTTCACCATTTATTCTTACTGTTGTCTGTTGGTCTAGATACAGCAGTGATACTAATTGCATCACATGTGTTGGAAATCCCATTTCTTCCATTATTTCCAAAAGTTTCTGGTGTTGTACACAATCAAATGCCTTTGAATAGTCTATAAAAGATAAATATAGATTTATTATTAACCTTATATTGAATATGTGATCTCGTTCCTCTTCCTTGTCTGAAACCAGCTCAGACCATATTGACTTCTATTTTCTTATGAAGTCTACCCATTATGGTTTTTAACAGAATTTTACTGGCATGACTAATCAGGCCAACGGTTCTGTAGTTTGTGCTACAAATTTAATTTTAGCATTTTTAATTAAAAATTTTTTAATTTACCCTTTTTTTGGTATTCATGTTATTGTTGAGAAAATGCAATGTGCTGTCTTAGTTACTGGAATGTTTGGAACGTATGAATGGACTTGTCATGTGGCAGGGCAACCTGCCAGCAGTCAATATTTGGTCACTGTCTTCATTATTCATCAAGTCCATCTAATAAACATCATGTCAACTTGTCACGCAGGACTGTCTTGGTCTTCCGTATCTGTTTGTGCCAACACAATGGTTAGAAAGAATCTGGGAGTGAATCTGAAGCCGAAGACAGTGTGCAACTAATTCAGAACTACTCAGTATTCAGAAAATTGGTGCAAAGAGAATATACAATTCAGTATCAACTGGTGCCCTACAAGGCACATACTGTTTTAGAGGGCCATGATCCCATCCTACCTCTTTCTGACTAGTAAAGACATTATTTGATTTTTTTTTTAGCTTTACCGATGGGTTAATGCATGGCTGGTTCCCTGTGGTTGTTGGCTCAGTGGAGATGTTTCATTTCTTGGATTCACTCAGAATTTCCAAGCAAGTCATTGTAATTAACTCCCCATGTAATACAATATAACTGCCTATGCTTTCAACGTCATAACAGCACAGGCTTCAAAAAGCAAAATTTCCCACTTTCAGACATGAACGGATTAACCACCACCCAGGCCCTCTAGGCTAAGATCAGACATCAAGCAAAAAAAGGGATTTGGTGTGATAATGGAACAGTGGTTCTTAACCTGAGGTCCATGGACCTTCAGGGGGTCCACATAAGGATTTTAGGGGCAAAATGAAGCCATGTGAATTATCTTGGGGTATTTCCCCACCATTAATCACAGGATCAAGACCTGGAGATGCACCCTCAAGATAAGAGCAGATGAAGAGTACCCACTGCACCAAGAACTCCTCAAAGAAAAGTGTGACAGGCTAAAGAATGGCAAATCATAGATGGGTCATGCAGAAGATGTTGTCAAGCAGATCTGTGATCCCAACAACATGCTTGCGATTGGAATATTCATATCTGACAATTTTCTAAGAATACATTAAATTAACACTCACCCTGTAGTGGCTTCTACAGGAATGAAACCAAGAAAATGCTCATGAATGTTGATATTACTAGAATCTGTATTAACAAATCTTGCAAACTGTTAACTGTTCATTACGACTTACATCTGGAATACATTCTGTAACTATGCTAAAATACTTAGCTTTCTGTATCACAGAAACTATTTTTTTTTTTTAATAGCCCAAAAAAGAAAGAAATCCATTCATTCTGAATCATTTCCCCAAAGATAATGTTAGGTCAGTCCAGAAGTAAGCGTGGTCAATAATAAATGAAAATGTGTTTTTTTCTAAATAATTTATTTTCATACTATAATTTCTTTTTTTTTCAGCTCATATCACTATTCCCAACCCCCCTCGACACACACACGCACTTGCCTCTCCATGCAAATGCATATGTATATAACGGTAGATCCAGCAATGCGTGGTCAAGACAATACATAAAGGAATATTCCTGCTTTCCTCCAGTCATGGACTTTGGGGCGATACTCCTTGTTTGTCACGCGAGGTGTTCTGTTTTCATTTTACTGACAGCCATGAATTCAGTGCTGTCCACGGTGACTGGGATTTATAACAGTGGTTCTCTCCCCCTTTTTTGCGTGATCATAAACCAGGGATGGTACGCAAGCCACTAACTCTAAATCAGCAATAGTGTATGATTTGCAATATATCAAAAAAGATAAACATACTGAAGTTCAAAACAAAACAAAAAAAATTATATATCTTCTCATGATCCTACCCCCACCCCTCTTGGGTCACGACTTGAGAATGGAAATCAATGGTTTATAACCTACACAACACATGTGACAGCATGCGAATTGTCAGTCAAAACAAGATTTCGAAATAGATTCAAATGAGACAAGGCCAGCACATCTCTTGTTACGACCATGTGATGTACATGCATTTAACATCCCACCCTCATATAGGAACAAATCATAGTCTAAAGGATTCCTATAAAGTCTTAATCATGTACATCAATTTGAGTTCATGTCTGGTCGTTTTTATAGATAAGAGAAATGACAACTGTGGCAAAATTGGTCCTAGTAATGAAAGTAGATGGAGGTGTATGGTTCAGTTTTATAAAAAGATAGAAAGAGTGAGCAAACTGAGCAGAAACAAGAATGGCAGAAACCAAGATAAGCACAGACAAATGAACAATATACAAAATCCAATACTTCGGCAAAAGCCTTTTTCCAAGGATCACATAAAAAAAAACACAACAGATAAAAACGCGAAAAATAGATAAAAAAAATATAGACTTAGCTTTTTTGGATCTCCTCCTAGTAAGACAGATGAGCATGAAATGCTTTGTTTTTATCTACCCAGATTCAAGTGATGTGTTCAACAGCCTGGCCACTAGAAGACAATACACTAACCACCCGACAATGAAGCACCTAAATGCTGGTGAAATCATCATTGCATTTACAGAATGAGAGGCCACTATGTTTTCTTTGACTTACTTTCACCATCGAAAATCCTCTTTCACTATGTCTGCAGTTTTTAAATCTCTGCTTTTAAATTCACCAAGAAACTTTTCCCCCATTTTTATTTTCTCTCTCCCCTTTCAAAAGTTTCTATTTTTTTTTTGAGTTGCTTACAATCAAGCTAGTGAGGAAAAAAAAAAAGAAAAAGAAAAAAAATTGCAACACTTTTTCTAAACTTTTGATAATGAAATGTTTGGCAAAATATGTGTGCCACACAGCAAGTTCATAAGAATGAATGTAAATACAATCTGCTATATTTCATGCAAAACTATCGCAACATTATCAGTGACAACTTGAAATTTGGGAAAACTTGTACCAACTTGCATGATCAGCTTTCAGAAAATTTGAAACTTTGAGCACATAAAAGCAGAACAATATGCAAATAATAGCTCTTATAACAACCTATATAACTCAGAATTCAAATTTAAAATAAAAAAAAGTAATTTATAAAGACCATTGTGCAAAATAAATTTCTCATATGATTTCTCTATTGAAGAAGTATTTATTAAATGTGAACTGATATGTCAATCAGATTTGAAGTAGATAAATTAAATTTGAACTTGTTTAATTTCAAATCAGAGCTATATATTTTTTTTTTAAACTAAGCTTGAAAACATCTGGTCCTAAGCCTGTAGTAAGAAAAAAAGGAGAAATACGCAACTGAATCTGAGTGCATACAAAGTAATTATCGCAGCCAATCAGATGAACAAATCAAGCAGTATCGCTAAGCAGGACCTGGGACACATCAAGACATGTGCTCGCACACTGACAAATCCTGGCTATACAACAGTCTAGTTTCACAAGATGGGGCCATTCTTGTCAATCTAGGATGTGGTGCTAACCTCCTTGGTCTTTCAAAGAATCTGCCAAATCAGTTGGTGCCTTTATCTAAAGCACAGGTTGAGGGGGGGTCACCACAGAAAACTTGGAGAAATTTATTCTTAACCTGGTAACTGGTATCCATGCTTAATTTGACCTAAGATTTCTCTATCTCTTATGAAATAAATTCCGAAGGACCTCCTTTAAACCTCCCATTCACAAGTTAAAGAAAAAAAAAACATGAGTAATCACCTTACTGAACACACAAAATTTAGAATCACACTACTTCCTCAATTGGTATTATTTAATGAGAAGTGGCCAAGCCTTGTGATTACATCTGCAAGTTCAACAACCAGTTTTAGCAGTGATCAGATCAAAATCAACCGGGAACTCAATCAGCCACTTGAGATTCTAGTTCTAACTCACACGACTAAGTGCTATTATATACTACAAAATTATTTTAAAGCAGTATATAGAAATGTACAGTTCCATGTATGTTCCTAAATTGTATAAAGTTTCAAATATGTACAAGTTTCAGCTCTCCTGTAGACTTTAATAATACAGAAAAAAAGTAGTTAAGTAATAATGGATGGGACCTGTAAAAGCTGAAATCATAGAAGTTACGGCTGCCACAGCAAAAGTAAATACACTGCTAACTTGGTACAATGTTCTTTGGCAGAATGCACAGTCATATTCAAAGGAGACAGCCACTGAATCTCAATTTATCTTCTAGTTTCATCAGACATTGTTGCTTTTATTTCATCTTACTGCAGGATACCAAATTAATCTAGCAGTTAACAGTACATTTTAAAATCAGTTGGCTCAAT
This sequence comes from Achatina immaculata, assembly GCA_009760885.1. Lineage (NCBI taxonomy): Eukaryota > Metazoa > Mollusca > Gastropoda > Stylommatophora > Achatinidae > Lissachatina > Lissachatina immaculata. Next base: position 26,780,653 of record CM019705.1, on the reverse strand, counting down.
GTGCACTGTTTTGCACAATATGCACAAAGCATAATTAGGATGAATGGGAAGTTGTTAAAATATGGCCACCATGTAACATTGGTTATCTGCATACACAGCAGTTTTTCCCTTTCAGTGACGGCTCATATACTGTGCAATCAAATTTTCTAGATCCCCAAGACCTTGATTATATCAAGTCACCAGTGTATTTCACATTCTTGTTATGACCTGTAAACATTTAAAAATCAAATCTTGTGTCAAGATGGACTCAGAAGTGATGAAATCATCAGCATGTGATTTCATGATAAACCAGACTTTTATTCTTTTACACAATGATAAAACGTATCCTTTTATAAGCTGATGTGCTTATGCCTTTACAGACTGATACACTGAATTCTTACAAAGACTGATAATATGTATCCGTTCATAGACTGATATATTTATCCTCTTATAATCACATATATTATTCAAACACAGATTCATACAGTTGCATTTCTGAAGACTGATTCACTTACTGTGTCACAGACTGATTGCTTGTCAATACAGACCAATAATAATTAAGTTGTAATGCTGTTATATATAAATCAGAAAAAAATAAATCCTCAGCAGTGTGGTGAGTAACCAATGAAAGAATCCAAGCTTTAATCTGCCATTTGGACAAATCAAAATGTGGAAAGAACAAAATGTGGAAAGAAGAAATGAAACAATGAAAAATGATACTTGAAAGAAATGATGCTGCCTGGAAGGTTCACAGAAATCTGGTGGAAGGTTTGTATTTGAAATGTTTGTATTTCAAAATGAAAAATAACACAAAGTCTAACTGATGCTGAACATCAGAAAAAGAAAAGAAATGTGTATGCTAACACAAGACAGAAATGATAAAGAAGTGGTCTTTTCAACAACATATAAAAATAATATGATATTGGCCTGTCCGCAGGCCCCACCTCCCAAAAGCTCATAAATAATAAATTCATGTTAAAAGTAAGTCCACCAAGGAAATTGAGATCGTAGATTTCTGCCTAACTTATATAATATCTCTGTCTGCACTGTATACACACTCTTCTGAATCTAGCAGAGATGAACCACAGACTAATTCATTCACAATCATGCTCTCAATGACAGGTACAAAATTGTCTTCTGTCTCATCTTTCTCCTGTTTAAAAAAAAAAAGGTGTATCTAAGATAGCATTTGATCAGCATAGTAAACAGTCTTCTGTCACTAAATCTGGTTCTCTTTAAAGAATTATCCAGTTGTATCTTCTAAAATATGTTCACTCACAAATGGATACATTACTGACTCCAATCTTATGTACTAAAACTGTACCTTTGTGTTTTCTCTTACTTTATAAGCTCTTATTTTCTCACATAATTAGATTTATGCTTTATGAATTAATGGCTCCTACTCCATTATCAACTCTTCACTTGCACCACCTTTGATTCTGACTTAGATATTACCCTGCAGAACGTAGGTCTTGTCTGGATACAATTAACTAATGAGTTATTTATGACTGAAAAAAGTCCACTTCTCTTTTTTCTTCATAAACAAAGACTTTTTCTTGTTAAAAAAAAAGATATCATAACTTTCCACAGATTTTGTAGCTGTGAAAAGATAAGTTGATATAAAAAGGTAGAGGATGAGTATGATTTGTTGGGAGATTATGCAAATGCTTATTCAAATACTGCACCACATGTAAGTTATAGCCACCACATGCATTAAAGGCGCGCGCGCGCACGCACGCACGCACGCACGCACGCACGCACGCACAGACACACAAAAAAGCCAAATTTATTAAATGAAAGAATTCTAGAGATTCAAAAAACATCTCCCACAAACAGTCATAACTAGTATGTAATGAATCAACATCACATGCAGTTTTAGCCTAAGCTTGGACTCTCAGTTACTACTGACATTCATTTTTTCATCAGGTGCCATGCTGATACCCGCAGGCACTAATGCATCTTCATTTTGAATAGGCCATGGTATTTTGAATCATTTTGGTTAACATTTTTTTTCTTACCCCACATGGTCAACTGTTGTTCCTTTTTGTTTTCATTCCTCCCCATCATCCCCAAATTTCCTCTTGTGCTTGACAATTTCACCAGTTTCTCTAAACTATTACTGAGGCAATTAATTTTCTTATGAAAAGAAAAAATGTCACTTTCAATTAGCAAAATGATTGAGCTTTTTTCCCCTCTGTTGTTAAAAAAAAATCCCCAAATCAGCACAGATGTAAAAGTAATGGTAGCCATGTTATGCTGTGAAGGTGCCAAGAGGATATGATGTTAGTGTCCATATTTTCCATGACCTGTTGCTACACAAGAGAGTCACATGATCAGCATCACTTGTGACCACTTTTCCTTGAATGGCCCCAGAATAAGTTGAGTACCTATTTCTACAGTTGGAGGTGACTGGGTCACTTCTGATCAGATCTGACCCACCATCCTTCATCAAGAGAGACTAGTGCACTAAACACTTCACCACTCAGACACCCAGTTACAAAGTGAAAATCAATTTTTAAATTAAATGTATAAGGGTCTGATAATAAAGAAAAAAAAAATTCAAGTCCTATTAACAAAGTTAAACTTAATTTCTCCTTAGAGAGAGAAAAATCACTTCCTGCTAATAACATCCTACAACAAGAACACAAGCCAGACTATGAGAGCATGCTAGCCTCACACGGAGTCATGGTGATGTAGTGGTTAGTGCACTTGCCTATCAGCAGAAGGTCCTTGGATCACATTCACACTGGGGCAGAATTATTTTTGGACCTTCTGACATCAGAGTCAACTCAGCCTCTCAAGAAAGGTACCTGAGCTTTCCTGGAAAAACAAAGGTAGCGAGAACAGGTGCTGGCATGCCTATCTCAAATGCTATAGTTGCTCAGAAATGTGAAGGCACTAACACTTCACACCCTTATGACATGCAAATGCCACGAGACATAACTGAATAGCCTCGTGGTCATGAATTTGATGAAATGGGAAATGGCACAAACTGAAGATAACGTAGATATAAATTTGTAATACTAACCTGATCTATCACCACTTTCACATGAACAGAATAATGAATCACATTAGTTCAAGAGATTTTAAGCTATTTTTTACTGTCTTAATTCTAAAGCATGAATCACTGACCTATTACATCAGTAATCCATTTATGATTTACATAGCACAGTATTGCTAACTTAAAAGCACTTTTGCAGAAGCAAAATCATCTGATACATTACTACAGATTGACTGATACACTAATAGCCGGAAACTATTTGTACAAAGTATTTAATGAAACAGTTTTGTAAGATGAATGAAAATGTACAAGAAATATGTAATCAGAAGATGATTTGTGGTGTCTCAACACTACAATCATGATGTTTTAATTTTTTAAAATAAAACCAAAAACCACACAAACATTTTTTGTAATCAAACAACACAGCCATCATGTTTTACAGGGAAATGGCTATTTTTAGTGTTAGAGCTGTTTCAAGTTACAAACTTAGAAATATGAAACAAAACTATATGGCTGCAGTTATTTTATTTTGTAAAAAAAAAGGGACTTTATGATAAATAAGAGTTAATAAGAATTTCACATATATACAATCTGAGAATGTTCAAATAGCACAGTTGGTAGTAGACTGATTTCTGAAGACAAAGGTAGTGAGCTCTAGTCCATTTCCATCACAATATTGTCAACCCAGCTATAAAAATAAAGGTATTTGGAAACCTGTGTTGGGGACAATGTTTCTGAAAATAAAACATCTGCCTGAAAGGCAAGCAGCACCAGAGAACACTGTAATTATACAATGGAAAAAACAGGTTATTTACTCACAAATCAGTAACAAATGATGTCTAAACTGAAAGTGCACAAACAATATTTGGTACATTGCAAATTTATCTGCCACTGCTGCTGGCACAACAGAATTATATAATTACAGAGATTCTCTTGTTCAATGTTATCTTTGTTCTCAACAAACATGCCAACAATGTTGCCACTGATGTATCAAAATATGGCACAATCTTGTTAATTATTTCAGTAATGGTGGTAGCCCATCAGTCTATGAGGGACTGGACTAGGGTGGGAGATGTGCTTTGGCCTCAGAGGTGGAGATGGGGAATACAAATATGATATCTCTCTCCTGTGAGCAGGCGGAGTGGGAACATCATAGAAAGTGTGATCTGTGCCTGCAGGATGTACTAGTGGCTGTCCTAGTCAGGATTTTTTGCCCTGAATGGCTGCTAGCCCACTAGAAGTAATTGTGCCATAAGCCTGTGAATAACTGCCAAACAAAGTCTTTGGAGCTCCTGTGCTAGGGTTGTTCATTGCATTGCTGAACTGCTTACGTCCATATATTGGTTTAGGTCGTGGGTTGCTGGCTGAAATTGGACGCTGACCTGGGACCTACAGAAACAAACAGACCACACTGATCTATATTTAGAGTGGCATAAACAACAAGACATTAAGTTTTTTAAAATTCTTGCTCTGAATAAAGTGCTTTACTCTTTACCCTGGTAACAACTGTGATGACACTTCTGGTGAAAGATGATGACTGCAGACAGTCACAGTTTTCTGCACTTCCTAAGGAACACAAAGGAAGACAGGTTGGTTCCTTTCTGACAGCTGCCATGCCAAGCTTCTGAGTAAGAACCAGGATATGAACTGCATCAAAACCTACCTCTTTCACAGCATGAATCTAGGCAGGAGTTGCATTAATTTCTGTCTCATTAAGGACATGGGTTGGAATTACATCATTTCCTTTATGCAAGTCATCTTCCAATATGGCACTAAAATTCTGTTATCAAAACTTTTGAATTACTACTGCACAGACTACTAGCAAAATAACTACACAAATTTATTCATTTTTATTAACAGTTGCTTCTCTTGTTTGAATTAAAAGAAAAAAAAAACATCAGCAAAATAAACCCTAAAATAAAATGTGAGTTACCATTCTTGAACTTGCGACCATGAGTCCGCTGCTTCCACCAGGGCCTCGATCATCTCTAGTGATGATGGCATTATTACCCTGAGCCCGGAATGCACCTGAGACAGGCCTCACATGATCCCTGAGGACTGCTGGAGCTGAAGCTTGCCTGCCTTTCTGAGACATCGGTGGATATTGCTCCTAATGAAAGAGGGCATACAATGAGCATGGCAAGGATAAATAAAATGCTCTAAATCAAAGGAGTTTATTTGTTATTCACAGATAATAATGCTACCTTAAACAGTCTAAAGAGACAAAATATAACTGGCTAGAACAGTAGTTCATAACCATTTCTTCTGGCCATGGACCTCTTGTCAGTCTGAGAACAGCTGCAGATCCCTTTTAAAAACTAAAGCGATTAATATGACACAGATGAAACTAAGAGTTTTTTTTTAAATGAGCCAATCCATTTGCCACAACACAACACTAAACTAAACATATATAAGACACAGATTAGACCAGTTATACTATATGGTTCATAAACATGGAGTACAACTAAACAAGATGAAAACCAAGTACAAACATTTGAGAATAGAATTCAAAGAAAATTTATGGACCAGTAAGAGATCCTGTAACACAACAATGGAAGATTAGAAGTAACAAAGAAATCTGCACATTGTTTAACTCTCTGATTATAACAGCCATTACAAAAAACAACAGACTGAGGTATCTCGGGCATTTAGAGAGAATGGATAGGGATCACACACAAACAAAGATGGCCTAAACAGAAATGATGAAAGGGAATAAACCACGAGGTAGACTGAGACAACCTAGAAGAAGAAAAGATCAAGAACAGAGAGAAACAGAGATGTGTCTTGTCTGTGCAATGAGCCTCAGTGGCTTGAAAACTGCTGAATTCAGTGACTACTCAAAACAGAATCCATTTGCTAGGGTTTGTTACACCGAAACTCCATCTGTGGACCTCAGGTTAAGAACCAATGGGCGAGAAGGGTATAACAGTTTATCAAAAGGTGGTGAACTATAGCTAGCCAAGACCTTGCCTTAATCCCCTGTGTTGCTATTAGTTCACGCTGCTGCAACTCATCAACATTGTTAAAGGGCTCAAAACTGACCAAGTGTGTCCATGAGATGCCACAGGAAACAAGAGACCCTAATATAAAAACTCTGCTCTGATTAATGCAGACTAAGATGCCTCTACAGTGGCATTTTAGGTCAGAGAATGAATGACCAATTCATATGTGGCATTGGCAAAATGTTGACAAAGTACTTGCTCCTATGCATTTTGAATACATAAAGGTGGTTGCTGAGTGATCTTAATGTAGCTTGTTAACTAGAATCTGATGAAGCCCACAGTGAATATTTTTAAAAATGTGCATCAAGTCATATCAGCTGTGAGGCGCAATGACTTTCTTTCATTTCCAAAATGAATACCTCTCCAGAATATTTCTGTTTCTTTCACTGAAAGTCTGTGGAAGACCTTTTCATCTATATATCCATTACACACAAAGCCAGCAGGCACTGCTGATCTCTGCTATTTATCCATTTTGTGAGGTCTTTGGTATTTATAACTAGACTGTTTGCCTTTCTTTTCCTGTGCCACTTAGTCACCACTCTTGAAAACTCGATTATCCTTGAATTTTCAAAAATGAATCACAAAACTACGATAAGAGGCTTCTTACTCCATTTGCCACATGTGATGGATGAATGTTCTCGGAAGTTGTTTGTCGCATGAAAGGCTTCTGTCTATATGGACCTGAAGGCTGATAATTACTGTTTGTCGTACGTCCAAACGCTGCAGACAATAAACCAAAAAAGAAACAACCACCATAAGAGTACAAACATGTGCTATTAGCAGTGATAAATGTCAAATATTAAATTTTAAAAAATATCCTTTTAAAAAACTAAAAACAATGCACAGGAAGTAAATACATAACATGTGCTTGTTATAGTTTCTGTACCGCCATAAAAACTATTTAACATGTGTTTATTCCCTGACACTATGACTGTTGGACTACAGTAATAACTGTGTGTATGGGGACAGTAATGTCATCATATACAATTAAAATGCTGATAATGGTCTTCCTTTTTTTTCAGTAGTTGTTGATCACATGAAGAGTCTTATTAGATTTTTTTAACAAGAAATGTTCACAGTTAGGGTAATGTTTGATGACACTAGGGAAATGTTCACTCTGGCAGGAGCCATTTAGCTACTCTAAACTTCTATCAGTTTTGTTACACTGGACTCTTACAACAGTGGAGACTAAGATTACAGTAATAAATGAAAGAAATATAAATGAAGAACTATTCTCTGAAGAAATGAATGCCATGAAAACTATATACAGACACTCCCTAAGTTACAAATGAGCTTTGTTCCTAAATCTGTTCATAAGTCAAATCTGTAAGTCAGAATAATCAGGTATGGTTCATATCTAATGTCAGTTATATAGTATATTCTATGTAGTGTACCATTCTAGGCATAAAAAAGCTTTAAAGAAACTGACAAACCACTTCAAAGGTTCAAAATCAGACTTCGGGGTTAGTGCATTCAGTACAGTCCCATACATGCACCACTGCATGCCACAGCACCCAGGCAAGAGTATATTTGCTACCAGATCCCATCAAGTGTTGGTTCTTTACGATGCATTTTCTGCCATGATGGTATTTCCTACCAGCACCTTTAATTTTTTCCTAGCTCCAACAATTTCCTTTAACTACACTGTGTTTCCAATCTTGCTCTTCATTTTCCTGCAGTCTTTCCAACATGGCTTTAGCAATGTCATCCTTGTCCATTCTCAGTGACAAACCACTGTAGGCATTCTATGTTTTGATGCATGCTGCAAAGTAGTGCCAATTTGTTATTACAAACTATTATGTTTAACTCGAATTTTTAATATGACAGACTACAGGGGTCATTTGTAACAATAGGTTGTATGCAAGTCAGACATTCATAACTTGGGGACTGCCTGTAATCAAAGGTGGAATGTCTTTTCATTGTATTCTTAGCATCATTTCTGTAATGGGGATTTAAAGACGATAGTGTTCTCTGAATAAATGGTCAAATTTTCTCATTATGTGATGTACTCACACTGATAATAATCATGCTAAAAAAGTAGAGAATATTGCAACATATCCTTTAATTCTGGAGGATATATGATCCTTGACAAGTGAATCAAGCTTCCCATAGTGGTTAGTGTGCTCATCTGTCATGAGCAGGTTAAAAGTGCCTGCCTCCCAACTGTAAAAATGGATACCTGGCTCTTTCTGAAGCTAAGCAAGGAAAAATGGTCATGTGGGATGCTGACCACATTATCCTCTCATCTGCTGACATATCAAGGAAACTGCTGATACTAACAATATACCAAATGGAGCATCTATGGCAAGATTTGGCTAGGGTATTTTTACACCAAAAAACTGTCAGACGTTAAAAAAATGTTATAAAAATTAAATTCTTTGGAAAGTACAACCTCCCTCAGTAAGCACACAAACCTGAAAATGAAGACTGATGATGTGTGGACTGGTCATCTAACTGCCCAGGTCTGTGGACAGGCTTAGGTGATAAATGTTTAGGAGAGGAATAGGAGTTTTCCTTTGATGGAGGTTCAACAGGGAGATCATCACGTTCTTGGTTCTCCTCCTTAAACCTTGCTGCACTCCTTGCCTCTTCCCTTCGCCTTCTCCTCCTCTCTGCCTTTTTCTGAATTATCATCTGCAACAACATAACAGGAAAAGACACCATTACAATGAGAACTATTAACACAGTATTACAACAGAGAAAAAAAAAACACAATTTCTTAGGGGGACCATGCACACAAGTATATATATATATATATCTTTACACATACACAAGGGGTGTTCAGGAAGTAATGATACTTATTTTATTCAGCCAATCAGCAAGGTCTGGGGGGGTGGGGTCTCTGGGGCTGAAGGTTAGTGGGGGATGTTAGGTAAAAGGTCGATATCTCGTTATTTGGCTCTGAGTATTTACAGAGTGTGGATCGCTTGTGAAGTGGACAGCTGTTTAAGCATCACGTAATGGTAAAAATGCAGAGGAGTGTCAAGCAGCAATAAAATGTGTTAAACTTGAAAAATCCATGACCTAGATGCTTGCTATGATATAGAAAGCCTACAGGAAGAATGCTTTATTGAAAGCACAAGTGTTTTGGTGGCACAAGATGTTCAACAAAGAAAGAGAGAGCATCGAGGATGAACAACACACAGGCATTCATTAAATGTGCAAATTGAAGATGCTCATTGTCTTTTTTTACTCAAAAGGTGTTGTTTATAAAGAGTTCATACCACCCGGACAAATAGTGAAGCAGCATTTTATGTGGAAATGCTTTGAAGGAGATCCCTGTTCAAGACTTCCAGGTGAGCTACAACACATGGTAGGATCACCGGCAAAGGTGTATTGATGCTCAAGGATGTTATTTCGAGGAATTTTAAGTATATGTACGTAAATATATTTTGAACAAATCAAATTTTACGGAATCAGTCTCATGACTTACCAGACACTGTGCGTGCATGCATGTATGTATGTACCATATAAAATATGTTATTACTTGGGGCATGTAGAAAAAGAACTATGCATACATAAATGCTACAGGAGTGATATAAATATTGCAAAGGACTAGACAGACAGAACGCTTCAGAAAATTTTTTAAAATATAAACATATGTAGTAAATGTGTTGTTTATTTACTGCTGATATTGGACCTAATGTCACATAAGTGACCATTAAAAAAAATTTTTTTTGTTCATGAAGGATTTTTTCAAAATATTGACTGTATTTATAGCTCTTTATTTCATTTCTTTGTCTTTTGTTCTCTTTTCCCATCCTATTTTCATACTTTTCATGCACCACACACTTTCATCCACCTTTACTTCTATCATCTATTCAAATGATTTTTACAGTAGGTTTGGACACTACCAGGGTGTCTCCATCTGTGTGTGTGTTTGTGTGTGTAGAGAGAGGTAATGGGGAGAGTGGATGGGTGAGTGAGTGAAAGAAAGAAGAGAGAGAGGAGAGAGAGAGAGAGAGAGGGTGGGGAGAGTGGGTGAGTGAGAGAGAAGGAAATGGGAATGGTAAAAGGCATAAGAATCAACTGAATGTTTTGAGAGCCCTAGCAAAGTAGTCTGGGATTCAAAGGTGCACCAGCACAAAAAATTATGGGGAACCTCTAATCTATAGCATAGTATCATTGTACTTACTTCTCACTGTTCACTACATCTTGGCCAGAGTTCTTAATGAGAGTCACAGAGTCCCTCTGACCTTCAGGCAGCATCATATTTCTATGGGCCATGATGTAAATAATGTTTCCATACTAATAGTTTGCCAGGGAAGCAGCAGAGAAAATTTTAATGTAAACAGGGAGACAGGGGTCATAAACAGAAAAATATTTAGAAACCCTGATCTAAACAATAACAAACCCATTCTAATATATATTTACCAGCTTTTTATTGCCACTGATGTAAAGAACGTGAAGTAAAAAAAAACAAATTCACTTAAAATCACAGAAAAATTGAAACACAGGTTATAACCTCATACAGCTTGCTCCTGTACTCATCGACAGTGAGCTGAACGTCGTCACTGAGCGGAGGCACAACATCGAAGTTCAGACTCATCTCTCCCGCAGGGTTGTGAAATCTGTGTGAAATCAATGGGAATTTTCACTTTTATGCTGGCTAGCAAAATAAAAATACAGTTAACTGTGAAATCAATGGGAATGTTGGCTAACAACTTAATTAAATATACTATTACTTTTGCATTGGCATTTTTTTCACTTTATGTTGGTTAAAACATAAGAAAATTAGAAATGCAAAAGCAGACCCGACCTTCAAGAATCTTGAGAATATATGGCACTCAAAAGTTATAAGCACAAAAACCAAGTAAATTGCCTGAAATATTCACTTGGACATCAACTTGACGTGCTGACCTGAATTGTACTCAGCAGATAATTCATAAGCACAGAAAAGCAACACTAGTCAAAACAGCATTTTTGACAATAACTTACGACAGGTTCACAAGAATCCCATGAAATGTACTGAACACAAAAGCTCACTGACCATATTATTGAATGCCTATAAAAGATTGACGCTCCTCGAATCACTTCATTTGAAAATTCAATGTGCAAGTATGGCTCATCTCACTACAGAGCAACGACTCATCATCATTGGATGTTTACAGACTGGGCAGTCACAAAGTGTAGTGGGCAGACAATTTAACATGGTCAGAAGCACCATTAGTCACCTTTGGATATGATTTCAAGAAACTGGCTCAGCTGCAAACCGGCCGTGCAGTGGAAGACCCATAGTCACAACTCCTGCTGAAGACTGCTTCCTACAGCTGCGTCACCTCAGGAATCGATTTGCATCTGCTTCATCAACAGTCCAGTCAATGACACCAGCTCATTGAATTTCAGATCAAATGGCCAGGAGCCGGTTGCACGATGCTGGTCTTTGGGCTAGAAGACCCTACGGAGGTCCTGTTTTTACGGACTGGCATCGCCAGAACCGACTGCAGTGGGCGAACAGTCAATGGACTGTTGCGAATGATTTGAGAAGGGTTTAGTTTAGTGATGAATAATTCTTTCTGCTCCAGAGACACGATAGACGGAGAAGAGTTTACTGTAGAGTCCATGAGCACTACACCCAGAACTGCATGGAAAAGGCTTCTCCACATAGTGGAGATGTACTGGTGTGGGGGGATGATCAACTTCATGGGAAGAAGTGACCTGGTGCAAATTGAAGGAAGCCTGAATGCCCAACGATACATCACTGAAATTCTTCATCCCCACATCCTTCCACTTCTGGCTGCACCAGAGTCGATTTTCAGGTTGGCCTCATGTGGCACAACTCACCACTCAGTTCCTCGCTGACAATGTCCAGACTATTCCATGGCCATCCATGTCATTAGACATGAAGCCAATAGAACACTTATGGGATGAACTCAACAGACAAGTCCGCCAGCAAGACATGGCGCCAACCAATCTCCAACAATTGTCTCTTGCACTGTGGGCAGCCATCCCACAACAACAGATCCAACAGCTAATCGGATCCATGTCAAGGGGATGTCGTTCTCTGATACAGGCCAGAGGAGGCCATAAACTTTGCTGAAACGGAGGCCTCAGTCGCAAAGAATAAAAGTCCAAACCAAATTTAATGAACATCATTTCATTGTTAAAGTCTTAAAGTTTCTTCATGCCAAGACTGAAACATTAATTTCATAAAATAAAAAATGCTGATACAAGTTTGAAATTTGGTGTCCATTACTACTACAGTACTGTTGCGTTTCTTTTTTTTTAACAGTATAGTTTTTATTATTGAAATAACCTGCATGTAAGGAATTAACTCTTTCCACCCGCCTGGACCCCATAGGGGCCATGTTCGTTTTACATCGGCAATCTACAGGTCCCTATGGGACACCCTGTTTTGTTTCGTTCACATGTGAAATTAACTTTTTAGTTAACGACTATCTGCGCATGCCAGAATCTTCCTTTACTTCCGGGCACGCCGTTCAAAAAGGAGTTTGTTAAATATTATCAAGAATTTGTGTTTTTCAGCGACATTTTCGAGACCGACTCAAAAAATGAACTCACCGACCGACGCGACAAATGTGACTGCATGTTATTCAGGTAGTGGTAGGCCTGTTAGAAACAGTGCAAAGGCAGCTTTGAATTTATTTAAATGTATAGGTAACGGAAAGACCATAACTGAATCAAGTTCTCACGTGTATGAACATGTAGTTAGTTTATCTGCCTATAGTGACGGTGACAGGCATAGTGAAAGTGACTCTGACAATGGCCCTACGACTAGTTCTAGTTCTTTAGCTGGACCGAGCAACAGGATAAGTCCTCCACCTGTGAAACGACCTAGAACTATTCTTTCTGTGGCTCAGAGAGAAAATAACAATTCAGTATCTAACTGGAGAGAAGCACAGGTGAATGAAGAGCTAGGAACTCCTAGCAGCAGTGATCCTGGCAGTGGTATTCTGTTAGATGTTGGCCGTGAGCAGACACCACTGGGGTTTTTCTTTACACTATTTACAATAGATATTTTGGACAGTCTCATAGCCAGCATAAATGCTTATGCTGTTATGAAACTTAGCCAAGCAGGTGATGGTAGTAATGATTCTGGATGGACACCTATTGGCCGCCATGAAATGTATAAGTTCATGGCAACTATCATTTCCATGAGCATGCAACCTAAACCAAAACTCAGTGACTATTGGATCACCACAGGCCATCTGCAGTCACCATTTTTTAGGCAGATGTTTAGTAGGGATAGGTTTCTGAAGATATACAGCACTATGCTGCATGTCGGTGAAGCTGATAGTAAAGGTAAAGCCAAAATTGAACCTTTTGTCAATCAGCTGGTCGCATCTTTTCAGGCAGCCTTTTACCCTTTCAGAGACGTAAGTATTGATGAAATGGTAATTGGCTACAAGGGACGCTGGTGTCACAAACAATATAATACTAGCAAGCCAGCCAAATATAACATCAAGACGTTTGGCCTTTGTGACTCCATCACAGGTTATGTGTTCAACCTGGTGATATATTTTGGGAAGCAAACCTCCTATGACCCTGCCACTGCTGACAGTCCAAGTCATGCTGTGAAAGTTTTTCAGACACTTTTGCAGCCAGTGAAGGCTTCTCATCATATATTTGCAGACAGGTTTTATACCAGTCTTCCTCTGGTTGATTATCTGCTGTCAAAAGGTCACAGTTACACTGGGACCTTGAATATCTGTCGTAAGGGCTTTCCTCCGCAGCTGAAAACTCAGACACTTGAGGAAAACAAGCCTGTTTACCATGTCAGAGATGATGGTAAGATTCTCTGTGTTTCCTGGACAAACAAAAAGTCAAAGAAGCCTGTTCATGTGGTTACAACACATGGAAAAGCTGTCACTATTCCTCTTATTGAAGGACAACGAGAGGTCCAGAAACCAGAGATCATTCACACATATAACATGTGTATGAATGGATGTGACAGAGCTGACCAAAAGGTTTCATACTATGGCATGCATTCTAGAAAGACAATAAAGTGGTGGAAGAAAATATTCAACTGGATTTTGGAAATAACACAGGTGAATGCTCACACTTTATATTTGATTTCAGAGAACCCTGGCAGGAGTAACAAATCTCTGGTCTTCTTCAAGAACCAGCTTATTGAGGGTCTGGTATCCTTGGCAGACAGCAGCTTCATTGCAGAAGTTAGTATGCCTGCTCCCAGGCAAACGAGAGCAGCAGCACATCCCCTTATCTCAGTACGCTACCAAGGTGTTCATCTGATTGACATGAAAGATTTCCGTAAACGGTGTTTATACTGTTCGAGGCCAGACAAGAAAGTCCGCACCTATTACTACTGCACTACGTGCTCGGACGAACCTCATCTGTGTCCAAAGAATTGTTTCTGGGCGTATCATACGTCACATCGAGCATGATACCACTGTATTCTAGCACAAATACTTCATTTGCTTGTGCTTTCTACATTTACTGTCAGAGCCACCCTTTACATCTCTGCCTAACCTGACCATTTTTACTCTGTAGGTGACTGATTTCTTGACTGAAGACAGCAGAAGATTAGTGTTTTTGTACCTGTATTGTATATATTGACAGCAAAATTAATTTTTTTATACTTTTTTATCATGTAAATATACTGTGGACAGATCACATACTGACAGTTTTATACAAGCATTCACCTCAGCTGACAGCAGCTCTATAACGGCCCTTTTCAGGGCCATCCAAATTTCCAAGACTGGCAATTGCTCAGGAAAGAGGAGCCTTCACCTCAGCCGACAGCAGCTCTATAACGGCCCTTTTCAGGGCCATCCAAATTTTCAAGACTGGCAATTGCTCAGGAAAGAGAAGCCCTCACCTCAGCCGACAGCAGCTCTATAACGGCCCTTTTCAGGGCCATCCAAATTTCCAAGACTGGCAATTGCTCAGGAAAGAGGAGCCTTCACCTCAGCCGACAGCAGCTCTATAACGGCCCTTTTCAGGGCCATCCAAATTTTCAAGACTGGCAATTGCTCAGGAAAGAGGAGCCTTCACCTCAGCCGACAGCAGCTCTATAACGGCCCTTTTCAGGGCCATCCAAATTTTCACAATTGACATGCACAAGTGTTGCGCAAAATGAGTTCACATTGTTTTCTGTTGTGTTTGTGTTTTTGTTTGTTTGTAAGTCTGCAAATTTGTCCACAGTTTTTACACTTCATGTGAGGAATTCCATTTATCTTCATAGTGTGTTTTTCAATTGGATATTTACAGCTGTAATGGTAAGTAGAAAACAATTTTATTTGTGTGTCATAACTCTTTTTTGGGCTGAAAAGAGATATAGTGTATATTAGATGTGATTCATTTGGATTTCACAACAAAATGTGCCAAAGTTGGATTTATATTCAGTTGGAATATATTCAGAGTGAGGGTAAGTTGAACATACTTTTTTTTTTCTCAGTCCTAAATAATTTTTTTTTTTTTTTGCTCACAAACTTTTCAATTTTTTCTCAACAGTTCTCTTTCTTTGACAAATAACTACATTTATGAAATCCTCATTCATTTCTACTTATTTTGATATATGATACATTTATGTTGAACCATGAATTAGTTTGTTAAAATTAATTTTAGAGAGGGACCAAAAATTATCGCAACACCCGCTCGATAATATAACGTCCGCCCGTACGCCGGTAATGTCTGCGTTTTTTTTCCCGGGTGGAAAGAGTTAAAATGATAAAACAACACCCTGAAACAAAACAAAAATATAACAAATACTATAAACTCTCAAGAAATGACCAAGTGAAATCTTCTGGCTGAGAACAGGACGCTGAAGGCTGAGACATCATCTATACCAGAAGCTGAAAATTGGCCAAACAGACCTATGTGCCTGCAGTAAAGAGCAACATGCACCACGACATATCCTCCAGAGTTGTCAGGTACACAACCCACACAGGTAAAGGACCTGGCCAGACCCTGGCCCCCTACAGAAGTTTTAAGGTGATGCTGAAAATCTGTGATGAGCTGCTGCATTTGTGAGAGAGACTGGTGTTATGTTTTAGTGAACAATGAAGAAGTAAAACATAGCCACAAAGCATCTTAATCAAAGATAAACTTCATTCCTGAAAACATATTCTCAGACTTTCTTCATAATCAAGAAAAAAAGACACTGTCTGATTAGCCAGTCACTGACATGCTAGTGTCAGGGCTAGTGAACTACAGCTAACCAAGACCCTGTCCCACCTCTCTGCTAGTACTCCCTGTAAGAGGCCTAGATAATCCCCATGGCAGTGGAGTGCTAAAGAAGCACTGCACATCCCTTGCTTTTTAGTTCCACTCTAGTATTGAAAAAAAAAACCAGCTACCATGACCTTCCGTATTGGAAGGATACATAATGGGAAAAAGAAAAAGAGGAAGACCAAGACGAAGATGGCTGCAAGACATCGTTGACGATCTGGAAATGGATGCAACAGCAGCAGGCCATCTTGCTCACAACCGAGAGGCCTACAGGAGTGCTGTTTGGGAGGCAAAGTTCCGCAAGTGACATGCAAATGAATGAATGAATGAACCATGACCTGCTCACAAAGCTGATACAATACTGTGCCCCAACACCTTCACCACATCAGACACCAGCTCACAGTTGTTCCAGGAGATTGAAGAAGAAGAAGGAAGAGGAAAGATCTTTCCACAAAGAAGAGTTCCTAGGAAAAGAGAAAGCTTTTAGCAAAGCTAAAACAAAAATAATAGATGGATAAGTTTACTGAAAGGATAGGAAAGGTATTAAATGAATCTACTGACACTCACTTCAATTTAAGAGGGTTATATAACAGAGGTTTCTCTCAGCTTCATATATATGTATATATGAGATAAGAACGAAGAAGAAGATATATGTGAGAAGAAGTGCAAAATAATCTCTGACCTCTGAACAAACGGATGTCTGAGAGCATCGTCGGCCGTGATCCTCTTGTCTGGGTTAAAATGTAATAACTTCTTCATGAGATCCACACCATCAGAAGGAGCATCTGACAGCAACTCATCAAAAGGTTTCCTGTGCCTGAATTAATTGAATTAATTTGTATTAGATTAATATTAGTACATATCAAATTTTTTTCTTTTAAATGAAGAAAATATTAATGCTGGACTTTTTTGTTTCTGTTGGTTTATTCTCAGATTCTAAAGCTGAGAGATGCACCAAGCTAACATTTCTATGAATGAAATTTTTAAGATGCTGTTCATTTTTCCCACATCTACCTTTTATTCAAAACAGTTATTCTTTTTAATGCCAATAGCATGTCTGATTACTGATATTTATCTGAATAATGTAGCGGCCTGGGTCGCTGAGTAGTTAGACGCTTGATGTACTGATCTGGTGGTTCTAGGTTCAAGTCCCAGAAGGGGGATTTTTTTTCTGGTACACACCAAAATAGGCCCCGGGATCCACTTAACCTCTAAAAATGTGTATGAGAGAAATCTGGGACGGTAACTGCAGCCAGTCAAGATACTGACAACATCAGTGTGCCAGTGGTCTTGGAAATAATAGACCTAACATCGTATCCCCAATTTGCCTTAACAGCATGGAAACAGAGATTTTTGCCTTTTTTTTCATTTAAATAATGTGCTGATTACTGATACATGTTTAAACTGTACAAATTACTAATTTACACAAATCTAAATATATCATTAAAATTCCTTTTTGATGCAAGTTAAAAGTGTAAAAGAATTTTAAATATCTTACTGCTAGTTTCAAGTTGTTTTCTTAAGTCTAAATACATACTCTCAAACAGGTTTAGAAGAGCTTTAACAAGACTAAAGAACAAGATAAGCTTAAAAAAGAAATAAAAATGTTAAAAACTTTCCATCTTGATGAGACTGAAATGTAATGTATCTTTGCAAACTCACCTTCCAACAGCAGATGCAGCTTTCTCTAATACTGAAGCACCATAAGAGGACTTTATGCTCTCAACATCTGTCCAAAAAGGGTTGAAATATTCATGGTATTATGAAAACAGAGATGCAGTAATGTATATTTCTGCTGAAAATACTTCTGAATCTAACAAAGCATCATCATCATCAGGTGTCGTGCCGACTGGCGTTGGCTATTATGCTTCTCCAGAGTACACGATTCTTTTTGCAGGCCATCAGCTCAGTTGGTGATCTCCTCTCACACCATCCTGTCAGACTGTGCAGTATCATTTCTCTTGGTCTTCCTCTTGATATTCATCCTTCTATTTTTCCTGTTGTTATAATATTTTCAATGCCCCCTCTTCTCACTTTACGTCCTATGAAAGCACATTGTCTCTCTATTTTTCTGACAAGATTTTTTGGTCTCTCCATCTCTTCTCATACATTCTTCATTAGTTATTTTTGCTGTCCAGGGGATTCGCAACATTCTTCTAATAAACCACATTTCTGCTGCTTACAATGATTTTTGTGCAGACTTGCCTATTGTCCATGATTCACTTCCATATAACAAGACAGGTTCAATATAACATTTTAGGACTCGTTTTCTAACATTCATTGATAAGGATGTGTTGGATAATATGTTTCTCATTCTCTGAAATGCAGTCTTTGCTTGGCCTATTCTGTTCCTAATTTCTGTTCTGCATTTCCCATCTGAAGTTATTACTGCTCCAAGGTATTTGAATTTCTGCAACTGCTTTAGAATAGTTCCATTTAATTTTATACTGCATGTTGGTGGATTCTGTTTCTTAGATATAACCATAGTCTCTGTGTCTTTTTTGATGTTCAAAGTAAGGTCTTTCTGTTCACTTTCTTTGGCAACTTTATCCAAGAGATTTTGCAGGTCTCTCAGCTATCAGCATTGTGTCGTCAGCATACTGAAGGTTGTTAATATTGTATCCTCCAATTTTTATGCCTGGTTCTATGATGACCATTCTTAGAATATTCTCGCTGTACAGAGGAAAAAGGTCTGGAGACAGTACACATTCTTGTCGCACCCCTTGTTTTATAGGTTGATATTTTCCAGTTCTATTTTCAACTCGAATTGCTGCTTCTTGCTACCAGTATAGATGTTTTACAATCCTCAGGTCTTTGCCGTCTATACTGATGTCTTCAAGCATTTTAATAATTTCATTATGTTTCACTTTGTCGAATGCCTTATGAAGCATAAGTAGAGATCTTTCTGTACTTCTAAAGCTCTTTCTGTTAGTGTTCGTAAAGCATAAATTGCATTGTGTGTTCCCTTTCCTTCAACAAATCCAAACTGTTATCTGCTATTTCCATTTTTATTTTTTTCCTTGTTCTTCTCATAATGATTCTCAGAAGTAGCTTCGTTATGTGACATGAGAGTCTGATAGTCCGGTGGTCATTCCTTTGTACCTGGTTTCTTTGGTAGTGTTATAAATGTGGATTTAAGCAAGTCACTGGGCATATAGCCATTGTCGTAAATGTTATTCAGTAACTTGTTTATTATTTTTATTCATATCTCCTCTAGCACCTCTATTTCTAACAAAGCAAGAGATCATTATTTTTCACATTTTTAAAACTTTTCAACAACTCTCTGTGATTATTTTCCCCCCCTCATGTCATATACTACTATTTATTTTCTTGATGAACGAAATTTATTCAATGAACTATTTTTATATAAAATGTAAAAAAAAAAAAAGAAAAACAAAATTTTCTTCACAAAAGTTTTTGTCGGAAATGTTCCAAAACATAACATAATGTGACATCACAGTCTTTGGACATGTATCTTATTTCCCGCAATCTTTTAATGCACACAAAACACATTTTCTCAATGGACTATTTTTTTTTTTCCTTTGATATTGATGACTCTATTAATGGGAAATTGAGAAATCAACCATCAGAGGCACCTGTGCTGTTTGAGAAATGCAGCACTCTCAAAAGTAATGAAAAACTACCCTTGAACATAACTCCACTAAACACAAGTGACGGAGGCATAGAATTTTTCAACAAGCATTCATTTATTTCCAACCTTTTCATTCTAGACATCCAGACAAGTTCCTAGAGTGCGTAAGTGCTCCGAATCTGATTATCTTGTTCCCTATTAGAACTACATATTTCATCTTCATTATCACTCTTTGTAAGAAATTCTAAGAGTTTCCATATCAGTTCACTTCCTAACCATGGTATAAGAAATATTTTATAACACACACTGAACGTTGCATGACCACAGAATATCAGCATAGCACATAATATAAGATGAACACTGGAACACACTACACATGTAGAGCACAGATAACCACTTCTGCTTCATGAGGCAAAAGTACTTGCTCACAAGTACTGCTTGCTGAAACTAGACCACACAGAATTAATTCCCCTTTTGTTGGAAAACTATAGTAGTTTATAGCAACAACTAGTAAAAGGTAGAATGTGTTAACATATCATTAGCACTAGAATCACAGAAATCTTGGGATGTGTTAAGACATCCTTAGCAGTGATATGGCAGAACATCTAAATATGTCCAGAACAGCAAAAGGGTTAACTCTTACACTTCAATCAGTCCTCTCTATTACTGCTTCCTTCTGTGTGATTTGTCACCATGGGCTGGTATAGACTCTGATGAACTCTTTCATTTTGTAACAAAACTTCATGTGATATCCTATTGTCCCATCATTCATTACTGCCACGCAGTGAATTCTGGTTTGCCTCATCCTGTGGGTATTCTCATCTTTAGACGGAGGCTGTTCTCCCAAAAACTAGAATGTTGGGAATATATTTTAACAGCTGAACAAAACTAAGAGTGCCTGAACTTGTTATGAATCCACAAATTTTTGGATGAGAGGACAGACCACTACTGACTTACAATTTTGTGTTCCCATTAAATTATGATTTCTCACTCACATCCTTGTATTCCATTTACTCTTTTTTTTTCTTTCTTTGCTTTCCCATTTTCTTGTTCTTTATCATCACTTTTTCCTCTTCTTTGCTCTTCTGCTCTCTCTTTAGATTTGCTCTGATCATCATAGCTCAAATGTCACAAACTGTGTGCGTGTGTGTGCATGCGCACACACGCATATATGTGCATGCATATGTGTCTGTGTGTATATATGTATGTGGTGATATATATATATATATACATAATCTTCTACCAACCAGCTCTTGAGGGAGTAGCTATTGAGGCCATGATCCTCTCTATCTGGTTCAGGGTAGATGACCCTGGAAACAATGGCTTCCCCAGTAACATTTCACCCAAGATACAACCCAAACTCCACATGTCCACTCCTTTTGTGTACCTGGTTCATTTTTTTTTTTAAAAAAAAGCTTTTTAAAAATATCTACATACAACCTCAAAACATAAAAAAGAACACCAAGCTTCACAATAACTTTCTGCTTAATTATTTATCTGGAATTTAAATGAGTACTGGTTACAAACTATGTTTAACATGGATATCTGTTACAAATTATGCTTAAAGTGTGTATTTGATACAAATTATGTGTAAAGTTTGCATGTGTTACAAATTATGCTTAAAGTGTGTATTTGATACAAATTATGTGTAAAGTTTGCATGTGTTACAAATTATGCTTAAAGTGTGTATTTGATACAAATTATGTGTAAAGTTTGCATGTGTTCCAAATTATGCTTAAAGTGTGTATTTGATACAAATTATGTGTAAAGTTTGCATGTGTTACAAATTATGCTTAATTTTCATTCCATTTTTTTTAACATCACCATCATCATGTGCCATCTTTGGTACAAAGGTTAGCAATAATCAATGTCCAGCATTCTCTCTCCCTCGCTTCGATGGTGCACTCATGCAGGCTGTATCCTGTCCATTCTAGTATGCTATCTTCCCATCCACATCTCTGTCTACCTCTTGCTCTTTCTTTACATCCACCTCTCCTTCTAGTATGGTCTTCAGCATATTATCATGTCTTTTGATGTGGATAAAGTATTTTGTTCTACTGATCCTTAATTCTTTGAGAAGTTCCCGTTGCATCTATAGTCATTCTAATACTTGTACATTTGTTCTTTCCATGATATATATCATTTTCCATGATATAGGTCCTACTATCTTGCTAGTTCACATTTCTGCTACATTTATAATTCTCTCTGACTCTTTGCTTCCACATTTTTGCTCTATACAGAACAGACACTGCATTTTATACATCACATTTTTGTTTTTATGTATAGATTCCTGGTTAACAGCATTATCTTCATGGTGCTGAATATGTGTCTTTGCCACTTCGATTCTTTCCTTTATCTTCATCTCACCTCTCCTATCCTCGGTTAGTTCATGCCCTAGGCAGGTGTAGCTTTCTTTTCACAAATTTTGCCTAAAGTGGGCATTTGTCACATTTTATATCTAAAGTTTATATTTTTATGCAAATTATGGCTAAAATAGGCATTTGTCTCACATTATACTAAAACTGGGCATTTGTTATAAATTATACAAATTACTGACTGTACCTTAAAGGCACAGACACACAAATAAATCAAAGCTTTTTAAAAATTCTAGCTTTATTTCTCTTAATGTGGTAAGAATATTTATTTTAGCTATTCTTTGTGGTTCTAAGGACTGTTATTGCCAGGGGTGGGGTGGAGTATACGCTCTCTACTCCAATAGCGTGCGTCTCAAATAGCCTCTGACAGTCAAGTCCAGCTCCTGGCCTTCTCATGGCAGAACTGTTTAAAATGACAGGAGAAGAGGCAAAGGAGATTATCTGGTGCCTGAAAACCAGATGCTTTGGGTAGATGAGAGTCACGTTTGGTAGCTCATCTACCGCTGCTGGCAAGATTCTTCAGCTGCCGTGCATGGAGTGGGGCTCCTCCCAGCCAGTGAAGAAAGGTGCAAATTGAGTTGCCGTGTGGTACCACTGTGAAAAAGGTGAAAGAAAGGAATAAGTGAAGTAAACAATAGTCAAATCACGGCACCTCTGGTCTAGGGTGGGCCACATCCTAAGTGCACTCATATTAGGTGAAATGCCTGAACCATGTTAACCCAGAGGTTAAGACATTGCTGGTGAGATTCTCTGGATACCGCGCATGGAGTGAAGCTCCTCCCGCCAATGAAGAAAATGCGGAAAAGCAATTATGGTTGCTGTGTGGCGCCGATGTGAAAAGGTGATGGAAAGGATAAAGTGAAGCTTAATCAGTATGTCCAGTAGTATCGCTGTGAGAGCTACTCATACCATGGTACCTCTGCTCTAGAGGCCAGCCATGTCCGAAATACACCCATGCTGGTGAAATATGCCTAAACCAGCTTACACCAGGGGTGAAACGTGATGGCTACGCATGTCACGGTACCTCTGCTCTAGAGGTCGGTCACGTCCTAAACACGCCCATATTGGGATAATATGCCTAAACTGGCTCAACCCAGGGGTGGAAGTCACTAGCGGTGAGGATTCATCCTCCTGGACAAAAGCTCTGTCCTGGTCACAACTAGGAAGGGTAGCGGCCACGACCACAAAATGCTGAAGTCAGAGACACTGGACTAGGGTAGTCTAGATAGGCAACCACCTCTCACCCGGTGGGGATGTATGTGTATCCTAATCATGCCGAAGTTTTCCGGTGAGAAAGTCCAATGCTGGACTGGCTTGGCAACCACCTCTCACCCGGTGGTGATACATGGGTATCTCAAAACACGTTGAGGTTTTCCGGTGAGAAAGTTCAACTCTAGCTTGGGTGGGCTACTACCCCTCACCCACCAGGGATATACTGATATCCAAAATATGCATAGGTTTTCCGGTGAGAAAGTCCAACTCTAGATTAAACTGGTGCAATGAAAACCACTGTGTCACGCAATCCCACTTCCAACACCCACCAAGAATACACACTCAAGACCTGCGATACTCTGAACCTTTTGTGGTCCTCCTGGGGATCTCGTGTGGTCCTTTTGGGGACCACATGGGGGACCACGGGACCTATCGAGGACCACAGGTGTAAATTCAGTAGGATCACAAGGCGGTCTTGTTAGCAGAAGTGAATGAAGAAGAAGAACTGTTCTTTTTTAAATATTTCTCTTTAGGCACAAATAATACGACACATGAATCCTGAAAAACATACAATGAAATCAACATCACCATATTTATAAGCAAAAATGGCACGTACAACAGAAACATAAAAACAAAAACACAATGACAGATGCAAGACTAGGATCACCTGTGAGATGCTAGTAATATTTCTGGTGCTCTGTACCATCGTGTTGCTACATACTCTGTCAAATTTGGGTCACCAGCTTCATCCATGGAAATCTGAGTCAAAGACCGTGCCAGGCCAAAATCACAAAGTTTCACAACACACTCACTGTCCAGCAAAATATTTGAAGGCTGAGAAAAGAGAATGGTATTTGTAATTCTCAAGCTCACTTTCTTTCATGCTCCCACCAATAACCAACAATATAACTCTTTCACTCTAAAACAACACTAGCACTTTTGGTAGATTATGCACATCTATGCAAATCAAAGCTCAGAGTGATATTTAGCCGGTCTAAATAATATATATAATATATATAATATATATGCTAAATAATATATAAGAACTTAATATTGAAGAAGGCTGGCTAGTAAAGAGGATTAAAGAGAGAAAACTTAAATATTTTGGACACATTAAACGTCATGATAATTTAGAGAAGACCGTATTGGAAGGATACATAATGGGAAAAAGAAAAAGAGGAAGACCATAACGAAGATGGCTGCAAGACATCGTTGACTATCTGCAAATGGATGTCGCAGCAGCAGGCCATCTTTCTCACAATCGAGAGGCCTACAGGAGTGCTGTTTGGGAGGCAAAGTTTCACAAGGGACATGCAAATGAATGAATGAATGAATGAAATAATATGAAAAGTAGCACATCTGTAACTCAATCCATATTTTTAAATTACAGGGTAACTTCCTTCCAGTTTCTTTCTACCAAAATTTCTTATCAAAATATATAATGGCGGAGCATAAGAATTAATTCAGGAATGGAAAAGTTAAAATACAACAGCTGAATTTTACTCAACAAATATAATATAGACAGCAGGCAAGCACACATTCTAACTGTTTAAAATTTACTTATATGATAAAGAAAGGAGTCAAGATAAATATAAAAAAAAGTTGCCAGTAGATTGAAAAAGAAAACTTATATATTATAGACATAATGAAATGAGGCAAGGATGCAAGATCTGATTACAAGAAAAAAAGAAATGTCCTGAAAAAAATAAAAGAGTAACTGTCAAAAGGTTACAAAAACAAAAATGAAATTAGGGCATTATGGATATAAATAATAAATTAAAAAATTAGGAATTAGGAACAGAATGAAATGAAACAGAAGCATAGAACATATAGATGGATACAGTGAAATGAAACAAAGGCACAGAATATCAAGAACATAATGAAACAAAACAATATGTGAGTGTAGCAAAATATTTTAAGTGCTGTCAGAGATGTGCAAATTTCTAACGTTATGGGAAGATAAAAAATTTCTGTCACAAACTGTGAAGATATTTTTTCTTCACAAATAAAAATTGCTGTGTGATAGGACTTAATTAACACATCACAATAATGTCACAATGCAGAGCCACTGACCGGAGAAGAAAAAAACATTTCATTATATGAGGGTGAGTTCAAAAGTAACTGCGGTATGGGAAATTATCACAATATTTCAAGGATATTTCAACAAAATGTTGCAGTTACTTTCCATATTGTAGATTACACTGTATTTTGTAAGTGGTCATGAGAAACATTGCAAACAAAACTCTTGCTTCAAATAACATTACCGATTTAGTATTGTGTGATACATGTATGTACATTTGTTTCAAATTTAAGACATCTTACAAAATTATGCAGTCATATACAAGCAATGTTTGTGAACATTTAATATGTATGACACAAAGAGCAACAGGGTTTTCTTTCTAATCTATGTTCAAGTGTTAGATCATGCTAAATCTGGAAATGAACCCAGTTGCCAGGATAAAGTCCACAGTTTTCTCCAGACTTCTGTAGCCTCCCCATAACTTCCATCTCAAATTTAGACCATATAGTTAGATCTGGCTGCAAACGTTGGACATTTCTTTAGCACATGGTCTGAAGTATGTCCTCCACTTCTGCAATGGCACTGCATGGATATCTTAAGTCAGTTGGAGTGATCACTAGAGCATCTAAATAATTTTTTTAAAAATGAAAATGGCGTTGCTTACTTTGAGGTCTCTATGAATGACATTCCCACTGTGTAAATATTTGATTGACTTGAAGAGCTGGTACATAACGTATCGTTTGTGAACATCTTTTAAGATGTTGCCTCTTTTAATTACATTGTGCAGGTCTGTCTCTGAAGAAATGACAAGCAAACATTAACTGAAGCTGACACAATTGAAGAAAACCTAACATCTAGTGTAAATGATAGATTTTAAGAAAACTTATCTAATGTTAACGACAAATTTTGTAAAATTATTAGGCATCTGAAAATGTGAGTAGGCCAAATGATAGCAGTCTGTTTTCTCTCACATGAAAGGTTAGACTCATAACCCATGCCCTCCGGTCAACTCAGCTGTAAAAATTGGTTCCCAACACACTCATGCCGGGGAAAGCAACCTCAAAAAAAAAAAAAAAATGAAGAACACTTCCATGAACAAAGAAGCAGAATTTTACAGAATACTCATTATAGCAGTATTCGGGTAAAAACGGTTGGATTGATAGTAAGGGCATTATTATGTGTTTTCTTTTTGAATTTCCTCGTGCTGAGATCCTTCGAGAAGGTCACATGGGCTGCAAAACCCGTGACAGGAAATTGTAAGGGCAATTCAGAGTCCGTGGAGTTTTAGTCTTGGTTTGAACGTGTAACTGTGTGGATGTGTTTTGTCGAGCTGTGTGATGTCTTCGTGGAACAGATGAACATTTTAGTTGTACGTATGAATGGACTGGCCACATGGCAGGGATAACCAGCTGGCAGTCAAATTTAATGTTATTTTCATCAGCATTATCATCATTCCATCAATAAATGTTCCAAGTCACCGTTACCCAGGATTTACTTGAGTATCTGTACCAGTTGTCGTCAACGTGAGGTTTTGAACGAGCCTGGATGAGAAGTATGTCTGGAACAGTGTGTAACTAATCCAGCAGGTGAGAGTGAGAGCTGGAATTATGTGTGTAACTAGTCCAGTAACCTCAACTCTCGAAGAGCAAGATGGAAGTCGACCCTGTTATTCACGTGCATAACGTGAATCAGCACAACTTATGTCGACATGGCCCAGCTAACGAGTGTCATATACACAGCAAAGTCGGTGTCTCCAAAAGATTACCTTGTTATTTCAAGATGCACCACGGCAAAATCTATTATATCATGCTGCTATATGCACTCAAGCTAACACAGACAAAACCATTTCATCACATATCTTTCTCCACTTTCTACACATTAAATATCCACTTAAATATGATACAAATGCCAAGCTAGAGCACTAATCAAATAACATGAAAAGTAAAACAAGAGAAGTGATATAAGTAGAACCCAAAGGA
This sequence comes from Achatina immaculata, assembly GCA_009760885.1. Taxonomy (NCBI): domain Eukaryota; kingdom Metazoa; phylum Mollusca; class Gastropoda; order Stylommatophora; family Achatinidae; genus Lissachatina; species Lissachatina immaculata. The sequence goes on along the minus strand of CM019705.1, from coordinate 26,753,341 downwards.
ACAAAATATGAAATGAAGTCAAAAGCATCTTTAGAACATCAGTATGATATCATATATTGAAAAAAAAAAATGAAACACATATCTCAGAAGAAGACAGATCAATGAGTTGCAGACATCTTAGTAAACATCACCATTCATCAGACAAAATGCCATGCATCATTTCTCTCCTTCCCCCATCTAAAAAACAATAAAAGTTGAAATACAGAATAAGCGGTAGGAGAAAGAAAACATCACTTGCACAAAAGGCACTCACCCATAAACTCAAACACTAAGTAGATGTCCTTGTCATTCTCAGCTCTGATCACATTATGTAGTTTGATCACATTTGGATGGTCACCAAATTCTTGAAGGAACATAATCTCTCTGAATGTCCGCTAATTTTAAGACACATAGGACTACATTAAGCCTTAATGTAACCAAATTAATGCAAGATTAGTGATATTAAACTTAAGAAAAAAATAGTAACAAATTACTAAATTCTGTAATTCAGTAAACTTTGAGATCTAAAAATGAACACATATATTATCATTTAAGCATATGCACTCTTCTAAATCGAAGATCTAAATGCCTCTCTTTCAAACAATGTAGAATATTTTCAATAATACCCTGTAACCAAAGATATTTAAATCTATACACTCAGTTACATGGCTGCATTTTAAAAATTAATAATCTATACCAGTTAAAGACATTATCTAGAGAATATAACAGTAATTTCTCTAAACAGTACATGAATGATGTGACCAGTTACCTGGGCATCAGTCTGATTTCTGAAGGCATCAAATATTTTTTTAACTGCCACCACTTCTCCAGACCTCCTATCAATGGCCTTCCACACAATCCCATAAGCCTGGAAGAAACAGAAACACCTAAACAAACCCACAGCACATAATATTTTAATGACATGGTTACATTTTCATGAAAGAAATTATATGTAAGGCTGGAGGCATCTAAATCAGCTAGCTGTGGAAATGAATACCTAGTTCATTCTGAACCTTCGGTATGCTGACGACACAGTACTGATAGCTGAGAACCAACAAGACCTGCAAAATCTCTTGAATAAAGTCGTCAAAGAAAGTGAACAGAAAGGCCTTACTTTGAACATCAAAAAGACAGAGACTATGGTTATATCTAAGAAACAGAATCCACCAGCATGCAGTATTAAATTAAATGGAACTATTCTAAAGCAGGTGCAGAAATTCAAATACCTTGGAGCAATAATAACTTCAGATGGGAAATGCAGAACAGAAATTAGGAACAGAATAGGCCAAGCAAAGACTGCATTTCAGAGAATGAGAAACATATTAGCTAACACATCTTTATCAATGAATGTTAGAAAACGAGTCCTAAAATGTTATATTGAACCTATCTTGTTATATGGAAGTGAATCATGGACAATAGGCAAGTCTGCACAAAAATCATTGTAAGCAGCAGAAATGTGGTTTATTAGAAGAATGTTGCGAATCCCCTGGACAGCAAAAATAACTAATGAAGAATGTATGAGAAGAGATGGAGAGACAAAAAAAACCTTGTCAAAAAGATAAGAGAGAGACAATGTACTTTCATAGGACATGCAATGAGAAGAGGGGGCATTCAAAATATTATAACAACAGGAAAAATAGAAGGAAGAAGATCAAGAGGAAGACCAAGAAAGTCTGACGGGATGGTGTGAGAGGAGATCACCAACTGAACTGATGGCCTGCATGAAGGATCGGGTACTCTGGAGAAGCATAATAGCCAATGCCAGTCGGCACGGCACATGATGATGAGTTCATTCTGAAGCTGGGGTAGGGAACACATCCTGGTGTGATGCTGATCACATCTCCCTCTAGTGTTATGACAGGCCAAGGATCATGAGCATCAACAGCAAATCTCCTGTGTGTCTATGACATGATCCAACTGCATTTACCTTTTTATTTACTATACACATTTTGGAGGTTTCTCTATAATCTTGGTGGGGGGGGGGGGGACAAATGATAAGTGCTAGCAAAAGTGTACAATTACAAACAATGTGTTGCAGTTCCATGCATTTGCAGTAAAGATGTTAAAACTCTGGTCTTCCAAATTATGAACTGTCACAGAATAATTATTCTTAAAGTGACTGACAAGGTGCTTACGGCTATTCTAAAAGCAGGAAAGGGTAACCTACAACTGTACACTCCATGCTAATGATTGGCTGAATACTGAAAACATTTCACTACCTCAAGATAGCTCTTTAGGTCAATGTAAATGACTTTTGCCAATATGCACATGCACAAAAGATCAATAACAATGTCAAATAATGTATAAAAGCATCTTTCTCAATGTAGTCGAAGCATACAGCAAATACTGTTTTGTGTGTGTGTGTGTGTGCTTATATTTCCCTAGGCACGTGACACATTAGACAGGTATGAAGCTCTATCAATATGGTCATCTTCCTTCACTCGCTCCAGGTACCCATTTGTATAACTGAATTGACTGAGGCGATTCTGGCCTCAAATGAACACGTCAGACGTATGTACCTGCACGTAAATGACGTTTACAATTAAAAGCATCTTCTTAACTTGGAATCCTATGAAAACTGCAGTTCCACATGATTTGAAAAAAAAAAATATTGTATAATGAAATCTGTCACCAAGCAGATTTTTCGAGTAAGATGCAAAAGGAAATACAAACAACTAAAAAAAAGCATAAAGCGTTAACTGGATGATCTTATTCAAATATGTTTATGCATATATCTGCCCGCCTGTTCGTAACATCGAACGATGGATACACGACACTTAAAAAGATTTAGATGGAAACTAATAAATATGACGCTCTGTTTGTGACAGAAATCTACATCATAAACTACACAGTTGAGGGAACTTACTCCTTTTCCAAGGCGCTTCTTTATTTCATACTTTTTAGTTATATGAGGCTCTATTTCTGAGCTCATTTCTGTTAAATTCTGTTTATTTTTGGCCGATACACAAATACAATCATGGGAAGCCGGAAGAACGAAACACAGACTCTTCGCAAGAACAACTTAGTTCAACATAGAAAACACAATGAGAAGTAGATCATTGCTGTACTGATAAAATAACAAAAACAGCTGATAAAGAATATAGTTTCGCTCCTATTAACACTAAATCTGTAAAGAAATAATTATCTTAATAAGTAGCATTGTCGTGTGCGCAGTAATTTCATCGGAATTTTGTAATCGTCATCAAGATCTGTGTATTTATGTGTTGTTTCCATGGAGTTGAACTTTCACACTGCTTTTTTTCCCTCCCCTCCTCCCTCTGCACCAGAAAGTAAATTACTGCTATCATCATGTGAGCTGCAAACAGATTTTCTGATCGCGAGTACCGAACTTGTAGTGAGCACGACAAATAAGAGCCACGAGAGATTTCATGTTTTAAACGGAGGAAGATCATTTCTTTTCGACCATCCACCAAACTATCTCAGCAAGTCTGGTGACCTTCGCAGCGCACCAGTGAGCCGCGCAATCCGGCCCTGGAATACTACCTTCCCATGAAGAAGTACACCGTGCCGCCCTACCCAATTCACAAATTAACAATTAATATTTTAAAACTGATAATATTAAGTAAGATATGCAAGATAAAATAAACAAGCTAACTCAGAATGCAAACAACACAGGACTAAAGATCAACGTAGGAAAGACAAAGTTAATGAAGCAAAATGTGAACACCAGAAGTGTACTCAGAGTAGATAGCAAGTTAGTGTAGGAGGTCAACGAATTTGTATACCTTGGCAGCAGAGTTGTAGAAAATGGAGACAGCACAGAGGACATCAACAACAGACTTACTAGAGCAAACCAGGCTTTTGCAATGCTACAGACTATATGGAAATAAAAAAAAAACTAAGCATAAATATGAAAATAAGGAGTAATGTTCTAAGTGTACTACTCTATGGAAGTGAATGCTGGAAAATCACCAAAACCATAGAAAACAAGTTGAATTCTTTCCAGACTAAATGTTTACGAAGAATTAGAAAAATATTTTGGCCAAACACCATAAGAAATAACATCTTATTAGCAGAAATGCAGATGAAACCACTGACAACAGTTATTGAGGAAAGACGCTGGCGATGGTTGGGACATGTGCTCCGAATTACTGACAACTCACTACCAAAAATAGCACTAAGATGGACACCACAGGGGAACAGAAGTAAGAGTAGACCAAAAGAGACATGGAGAAGAACAACAGAAAGGATGTTGAGCAATAGAGGGCTCACCTGGGCAAGAGCAGAAAAAAGGCGAAGGACAGGCATTTGTGGAAAACCCTTGCAGAAGCCCCATGTGCCCTGGGCACGGTTCAGAGAGAGAGAGAGAGAGAGAGAGAGAGAGAGAGAGAGAGAGAGAGAGAGAGAGAGAGAGATAATGTTAAGTAAGCTTTAACGTGTCCGGCCATTAAATTTGAACAGCATTAACAACAACTTGTGAATTAATAGATAAAAATAATATAATAAATTATATATGACAAAAATGAGAAACAATTAAAAGAAATGAATATAGGTATAGTACTTACATCATCATAATGCTCATCACATGTAGAACGAAGAGCTTTAAACCCCAAACAATAGTCTGTATTAGTTTTTAGCCACAAACAATGGTTTGTATTAGTTTTTAAGCACACGTTTTCACATTATTTACACTTCTATTGTTTCATGTAAATATTTTGTATTTAAAAAGAAAGTTTCTTTGTTTTCATATTGGCAAACTCGGAAAGAGGTCAGTATGGCCGAATATTTTTGTACTATTTCATGCGCAGCTGAAATCATGGCAAGTCCTTCTAAGCAAGTTTCGGTCATTGTTGAGTGTAAGCGACATTAATTTCATTTATAACATAGTACCATATAACAGGGCACCATACCAATCATGTCTTGCTATTTTGTCCACCGACTCATCATCAGCAGTTTCTATCAAAACTTCATAATATTCAAAAGAATATCTTTAACGAATGCATGTCTTCAATTCTAGATTCCAAGCGGGTAGCACTTTAGCGACCTGAGCGTGAGAGTTGTAATATATTTCTATAAGGGTTCCCCAAAGCTGTGTTGATGCTGAGAATAACACGTACAATTTCTGAACTGTTTCAGAACATAAAACTCCTTCTCATTACAGCACCACTTTTCTGTCTTTTTCTCCCTAGGAATATGTATTAAGCTGAGAGAATAAGAAAAACAAGGAATTTTTTAAAAAGTATAGATGAATAACGATGCCAGGCCGTCAGAGATAAGAATGGCATGGGGGTGATATCCTAGACTCAACGACGAGTCCTCGTGTGCTAGCGATAGTTATTTTGAAATTATTATTCATTATTTCATATGGTTCTCCCATGTTCTTTGCGTCACATACAGAACTTCACATTGGCATTATATAATCCAGTAAAAGTCCAGGCTTCAATATTAACACAGGCATTTTACTGACTGGAAATGTTCAATGATGACTGATGAATCAAGGAAGAGGAGTTCAGCAAGATCTCACAAATATTGTCCTTGGGTAATTCTGTGTATGAACTGCAGTAAGCACAGTTAATCCAAAATTCATTATATGCAGGAAACTCTCTACCGTAGAGAGCGGAACAACAACACAACTCCTTCAGATCATCAGAGGAAGTACCCCCCCCCCCCTCAGACAAGTGTTTCGGCCCTTTAAACTCCTGACACTCTAAGGGGGGTGGGCCCCTCTGGGTCATGACTCCCAGAGGTCTTGTGAATTGTTGCTTTTTTTTCGGTCCCGGATATATTGCCAAAGAAAAGTCATACCTGATGTGCTGTGCCACTGGAGTTATACCTCACCGTGAATCTTATGAACATGTTTACCGTTTCAGCTCGGGATAAGTCTTCTTGATCGTTACACACTTCGAATCATGGACGCTAGTGACAGCTCTCATCTGCTCCAACCAGGACGTCTGCACATTGCTTTTTCTCCTTAGAAATCTGTACACCTTGTCTCTGTCAGTCTTCGTAAGTTTTAGTCAGGTCTGTCCATCTTGAAGGATGTTTGTCCTCTCCAGTCTGTTACTGGAGACCCCTTCTTTGCGTCTGCTCAAATCTCTGTACCCATTCACAGATCACGTCTGCTTGATTTGTATCAAAAGTGACCTCTGGTGGGGTTCCCGAGGGGGAGGTAACAATTGCTACTCAGCGCCCGTTTATATTTTCTAACGGTTATCTCCCTATGTTTCCTTCAAGAACTTTGGGCAATTCAAGTCTCTTATGCGTTGTCGAACGTTTAATTGCTTTCCTTTCACATTTATCTGTTCCATAATATGGTCTCGCATGTTTGCTACAGGAATATTCATGTCTGACAACTTTCTAAGGTTACATTCAGTTAACACTGAGCCTATAGCAGCTTCTACAGTAATGAAACCAAGAAAATGCTCATGAAAACTGATACCACTTGGTTCCATATTAACAAATCTTACCGTATCTGGAGTACAGCCTGCAACTAATCAGTTCATTTTGAATCTTTTTCCCTAAGATAATGATGAGCTTATTCATGAGCAAGTGTGGTCAATAATAAATGAAAATGGTTTAAAAAAAAAATTTTTTTTTCAGATCATCCCTGTGCCATTCTACATGCACAGCACTCCCCCCCCCCCCCCCAAAAAAAAAAAAAAACATACTGCCCCACACAAATGCACATGTTGCACTGTTAGCAGAGCCAGCCCTGGTATCGAGTAGCACAGGTTAATAATCGCTGGCTTGGACAAACTATTTGTTTTACATTTCATGCTGTTTTCTATTTATTTGCCTTTATTCTTGCCGTTTTTACCCCATTGTCATGTGAATTTTTTTTTCTTCTAAATTATACAGAATGATCACAAAATTCTTCTCTGATTAAGAAAAATCATATCTTAGGAGCTACACTACACAAAAAAGTGAATCTTGTCTGTACAGGCAGCACTGCATTAAAATGGCATCTGTGAGGGTGAAAGCCTGGTGTTTCATGACATCATGTAACAAATTTGCCATTTACAATTCCTGAAGAATCAGAAGCTCCTCTTGATTTTTTTTTTTGGAGGGGGGGGGGGGGTAGTATACAAAGGTGATACACAGAAAGATTCATTGTGGAGAATTTTAAGACTATATGGAATACCATCTAAAACTGTCAACATCATTAAGGGTCACTACAATGGACGTGTTTGTGCAGTCAACACAGAAGAAGGAATGAACGAATGGGTTCCAGACTGAAACAGGGTGGAACAAGGATGTATACTATCTCCCTTGCTTTTTAGAATTGCCATAGACTTCATAATAAGAAAATGTTACACAGGTAAAATGAGCATTTATAGAGTACAAGTACCCAGCTAGAAGATCTTGCTTTTGCTGATGACATAACTCTTATCAGTGACAATGTGAATTACATGCAAGAAAAAACAGATAACCTGTCTTCACTGGCTACTAAAATAAGACTTGAAATTAACAAGGAAAAAACAAAAATAATGAAACTTCCCATTAATCAAGAAGGAAAAATATACATATAATTAACAGCTGTTGAAGAAGTAATCCAATCTGCATACCTCGGCAGCTACACTGACCAGGATAGTGACACCAGAAAGGAAGTTAGAATTGCAAAAGCAGCACTGAATCTTTAGAACATATGGCACTCAAAAGTTATAAGCACAAAAATTAAGTTAAGATTATTCAATTCAAATGTAATATCCACTCTCATTTATGCATGTGCTAGCTGAAAACAACTAAACAAATAGACAACAAATTAGACTTTTTTGAAAACAAATGCCTAAGGAAAATACTTGGTATAATGTGGAACGAATTCAAGAACAATGCAAAGATAAGGCAGATGACTGAACAACAACCTGTATCATGGGTGATCAGAAAAAGGAGATGGGCATATATCAGTCACATGATGAGAAGAAACAGTCAGATACTCCCAAAACAAGCTATCAAGTGAAACACGACAGGCCAAAGAAAGAGAGGTCAACCATGTGAAACTCTAAATAGGGTATTGTTAAGAGAAGCCAAATTAGTTGGGATAAAATCCCTTGATGAGATTGAAAAGCTCGCCGAAAACAGGAAAACTTTGGCAAGCTACCATGCAAGCGCTTTGTGTCGTTTAACAGAATGGGAAAAGTGTAAGACTTAAGAAGATACAAAAGTGAAGCTTGGAAAGTCAGTAAAGAGATACAAAGAAGGCCAGAATCAGCTGAAATGTGGTTTTTAAGAAGAATGCTGGAGGTATCATGGACACTGAGAAAATGAGAAAGTTCTGAAAGAGTCACAAGAAACAAGGAACATTATAATGAAAATCAGAAAACAATCCAAATTTGTGGGGCATGATTAGAGGAGAGGTGAGCTAGAGCACCTAATGGCAACAGGGAAGATCAAAGGTAGAAGAGACAGCGGTAGACAGAGCAAAAAAGATGGTTGATGGTTTGTTCAGTGACAAGCCTGTTGAGATGCACAAGGGATCGAGAGTTATGGAAGGACATGACCTCCTACATCTGTTGGGAGAGGCCTTGAGAGTGAAAGATACTAAGGATAATCCGTTTAGTCTGCCGGCCTCTCATGATGAAACTTTGATTGCTAGAATAACAGATGCTTTAGTGATGGTGACTAAAAAGATGCTGGAGAATATATGGTAAGAGATTGAACCATTCTCTGGGTAGCAAATGGACTGCACAAAGAAGTGCATGAATAAAGTTTTTTAAAAAAGTCGAGGTAAAAAGTTATGAAAAACACCACATGTCTCCAGCTAGCATTGTCTCTGTGTAATTAATGTTTGAAATCCAGGAAAGACTTCACCCTCATTCTCTATTATGCCTCTTAAAATATCCAAAATATTCAAGTTTTCCTATATTTTTTTAAGTATATATTTTATCTCACAGCTCTTTTACTTGTATTCTTTTCTGTCCATCAAACTAGGCCTGTTACTTCATGGTCCTTTCTCTATAATGGTAAAACAAGCAATGAAACAGCATACACGCTTCGTTACCAAGTCCTCTCATTCAAATCAATGGGTGCAGGTTGGTTTCATGTTTTTTTCAATCTAACTTAAAATTAGCCAAATTTATTCTCATGCTGATGTTATGTTATATAATCAGTTCTTAGGCTTACACATTTTGTTTCTCTTTAATGACTGCAAAGACTTCTGTTTTTTATTTTAAGACTTATACCGAGTTTATGTTAGTGGTTCTTGCTGTTTGTATCACAAGATTCTACAAATCTTCAAAATTTCTGTCAATAGCAAATCTGTGGTCATTAAATGTACTTCTGTTGGAACATCAAGCTTTCTTCAAAAAAGTTCTATCAGCTTTCTTCAAAAGTCTTATAAACTGAAAAAAAGTCATAATATGGTGATAATATAAGTTGCTTATTAGTCTCAAATCATTTCCACTGAAATTGATTAGCATACAAAAAATTGAATTTTATACATAATTATAAAGTCAGGCTGGTTAGCATGATTTGCCAGCCAGACAACTGGACTAGAAGAGATGGGCTAGTTGCTTGACTGCCATGGTCTACCAACCTAACAACATTAGACTTCCTTCTAAGAAGCCAAGTTAAATCACTTCATTACAAATCAAAATCAATGTAATTTGGATGAGCTCACGGTTGATATGATAAATGTGACTCAAGCCATCTCACAACAGCTGATGGATAATGTGTTCACAGAATTAAGGAAGTGGCTTGGTTGACGTTTCGCAAATTATGGCAGTTATACAGAGTCAAAAGAGTATCAAATGCATTATGATTAAAGTTACCAACCATCCTGTACTATGCAGAATGATCCCATATTTTAAGTATTTGTTACTTCAGTTAGGATGCCTAAATGTCTCCTATTTTAAAACACATGTCCCAAATTCTCCTCTTCTATCACCACATGTTCAGAAATATCCAGAACGTTTTAATTATCTTATGTGAAAAAATTGCCATTTTGAAGAAAATTCACTCCGCTGAGAACAAGTAGGCTAGATTGGCACATCCGTAAGTAAAGTTACAAACATAGCCAGATTAAAATTTTGGGTTAAAATTTAACTTTAACATGCATAACCCACAAAACAATCCCCCTCAAAACAACCCCCTCCTGAGTGTCTAGAGTCCTATATTTGAACTTACAAAAGATGGTTTGGTTAATATGAGTATGTCTTTTAAATGCAGTTAGCTATATAGTTAGACTATTTAGTCTCCGAGGTTTGAAACTACACGCAGACTTTACGACTATCCTCTCTCTACGCGTGTGCATGTATTGTGTTTATATAAACAGACAAATAGCTCACAGAAATGTAACAGAAATTCATCATCTGATCTTGGTCAGTAAGTAACCTGATATGACATAATAACAAATATGTTAACCGATTATGAAATGTGCTATGAAACACTGATATCAGTGACTGTGTTAACCAGATATTACTGGTAAATTCCTGATTAAAAAAAAAAACAAAAGAGATAAACTGAAACTTTTGGAGGTTGTCGGTTACACTAACCAGTTTATATGATAAAAAAAAAAACCTAGTGAAAATACAACCAACAAAATCATCTGGAGGACAATCATCCTTACAGTTTGCATGAAGAAGAATCAGCCAGTTTTTACTTTGGTTCAGCATGTCAGCATTCTGTAAAGATTAAATCTCACAGCAAATAAGATTTTAAAAAAAAGGAACAATTTCACAAAAACCTTTAACTCCCGCTGATGTTTGTTATATGTTTTTAATTTTAAACTGAAAAAAAAAAAGGGTATATGGTATTGAATGTTGTGTTGAGAAAACCAGTACTTCAGAATGTATTTCATGCAAGGTGAAAGACAAGTACAACTGTACCGGTATAAAAAAATCAGAGCGTGAACACTTTTGTATTTGCTACATAAAGAAAAATCACAAATGCAGAGTATCATCATTTTTAAAATGCATGCTTTTTATTTATTTATTCTTTTTTTTTCTGTTTTTTGTTTGGGGATTAACAACATTCTTTCACACAAGAATCTGCACCTTCTATCACTCGTATGATCACAAAAAAAACCAAAACATTTATCCTCATAACAACAACACCTTTAGTTCTGCTTGTACTACAACATTTGCTCATAACAAAATCAGACATTCACAACATAATATGCTGTATATTTCATATACAAAATTTCCAAATCACAGTCTACAGTTTTTTGTCTTCCTGTGCTGCAAGCCACTCTTGTTCTCTCTTGCGTTCTATTCTTTCCTTGAACTCTTCAATCATCTTTCGCTAAAGAGAAAAAGAAGCCAATAAATCAACGATAAGATGGAACCATTTTTTTTTTCATCCTTATCTCATATAAAGTAAATACAATCAAAATACATTGGCTGACTCCCTTAACTTCTCTGATGTCTGGAAAACAACAATTCAAGGATTCCTCAAGCTATTAAAAAAGAAAAAAAATTTCAGTTATACCAGAATGTGTCAACAGAAGCTGCATAGTCACCTTAAGGGGGTCACATCAAACTTCTTTTTGGGGAGGGGAAGTCCATGACTAAAAGATGTGGATGCATATTTATTGCAATTAAGTATCTGAGGACCATAGATAAAGTTTTAATACAAAAGAAAAAAAAAAAGGTGAGTCTTCAACAGAAAAGGTTTGGGAAACCCTAGATTAGACAATAGTTCAGCATTATCACAAATGACAAATATCTATATGAAACTGTCTACCTGCTGTCTTGGTCACCCATGGTTCACCAACCCAGACACCAGCATGTCACCCATGGTTCACCAATTGCCAGATAAAGACAGCACCTTCTTCACCCCCCCAAGGATGTTTGTTAAGAATGTTTATATTATATTTAATAATATACTTACTGTTTTTGGGTCTGTGGGAGGAAACAGTTGTGTCTGAAATATACCAGGTAACTTTTTTAATGCCTTTAGTTTAGTATTACAAGCAACATGAGTTTTACACAACTACATTCAAAAGTTGTAATCATTCCTTGGGTACTTTAGCAACAATTACAGCATCACCCTCCAACTGTCTTTCTCTACTCAAATTCTCCCATTTTTTTAAATGCAAGTTTCTCTAGGTCCTAAACAAAAAACAAACTTAAAAAAGCAAATACTGGTGAATAGCACATATAGTTTTACGAGAAGATGGTGGACTATACAAAGTTTATAAGCACCTGCATGTACTTTGGATTAAGTTACTTCATGTATAACACTGGTTTAAAACATTTAACACTAGTAAAATGTGTGAGAGATTTGATCATTTTCATGTACTGGTTTCTCAATTTTCTTTGAAGCCCAAATTGTAAAATAAACACTCCTTTGCACTTTTAAGCCTCTCTCTCTCTCTCTCTCTCTCATGCACAACTTATCTTAATGTGGCTTCTTCCAGAAGTAGAAAAGGTTTTCTACTTCTGGAGGAGGCCACATTAAGATAAGTTCTTCGTTGTTTTTTGGTTTTTTTTGTCTCATTATGCATGTAATCCTCGAAAAAGGCTCATGCCAAAATATAGGATGTTGTATGTTTTTCATTTATACATTCTCATACTTTCTATTCATTTTTTTCTCACTTTACTCACTCCCTCCCTCCCTCACTTCGTAAAACTGCACCATACACCTCTATCTACCTTTTTTTAAAATTTAAACCAGTTTTACTGCAGTCGCCATCCCATCCCTTTTATCTGTCACAGTTCTTTTACAGCACAGAATAACATAAAGAAATGGAAAAATAAAAGTTGCAATTTTTTTCTTTTTTTTTTTTGCACAGCATATAAAATTTCATGTACAGAATGACACAGCTCAGAGGGACCACTCATATTATCAGTTTCAGAAGATGAGAAACCACAAGTTTACCACATCTGAAATTTGAAATATCTTGGATAAAAAAAAGCAGTACAAAAGTTATGAAACACTAACAGGATGGAGGTACAAAGGACAACAAATATCACTCCTTCACATAATAATCTTTACAATTAGGCAACTCCAGCAATGGTAAATATTTTTTTTTCCCCCGAAAACTCCCTCATGCACCCAGTAAATTAAATGTCTGTCTGTATCTTCTGATAATGTCACATTGTTTTGCTCTATAGCTGGGAGTTCATAATTTTAAACTTCTACAAATGCTAAAAATATGCTCTGCCATCCATGATGGCTAGAATTAACTGTAATGAAATATGTTTGTGTACCATGCATATTGTTCAACAGTCTAAGTGTCAAAATATTTCTTGCAGTCATTAAATAAACATGTTACTTCTTCTTCTTCTTCTTCTTCGTTCGCATTGTCTGTCTATATCTGCAGTCCTGTCTCTTGGATAAATTTCACTGTTTTTTTGTAATTCATGTATGGAACCGTAGAGCTTATCTTCTTTAGTGGTTTCACTGGGCCAGTAATTATTTCTCAGTGTTTCATAGTTGGTGCAGTTCTGGAGGATATGTTCCACAGTCTGGGGCACCTGGGCACATGTACATAGATTAGTAGTACCAACTTTAAACTTTGTATACATATGACTTCGGAGTCGGGTGTGTCCTGTTCGGAGACGGAAGATGGTGACTTGTTCCCTTCTGTTTAGCATGTGATAGTCATCATGTGGTGGTGTTTGTGGCTTCCTGTAGGTTTTTATCATGCTTTTCTTCTGATTATAGGTGATTGGTATGTCTGGTTGCTCCATTTCAGTGCCCTCTTTGGCCAGATGGTCAGCTTTCTCATTGCCTAGTATCCCACAGTGGGAGGGAATCCATTGCAAAGTGACTCCATGTTGTAAGCCAATTTTTGACAAGGCATCCTTAAGGTCTGGGTTTGTTGCACTGAAGAGCTTCCAGTACTGATCTTGCATCTGTGAGAATTACTACAGGACATGTATCAATTCTGGAGTCTGATAGTTTTTCAACCACATCAGTAATTGCCCTAACTTCTGCATCAAAGTTGTTGCAGTATTTTCCAGTGGGTATGGAAATCTTGTCAGAGGTGTTGTTTGGATATTCAATATGTGCTCCTGCCCCTCCATTCTTTATGGCATTGTGTGCAGATCCGTCCGTATACACACGTATCCAGGTGTCACATGGATATTTGTCATCTAGCACACTAAGTGTGGCTGTTGACCTTACAAGGCTGCTTTGCATCTCACCATTCTGCACACCTTTCACTTCAGTCTGAATAGTTATTTGTGTATAATCTGCTTCTTTCCATGGTGTATGCTCTGGTACAGATGATAATGGAGTGACTACAGTTGGAAGGTCAGGTATCAGCTTACGCATACGCTTTGCCTGGTGAATGAAGCTGCTTCTTTTAAGCCGGCTTAATGCCAAGTTATTGAATCTCTCCTTCAGGGGATAGCTTATAGAGCTAAGGAATTTCTCTCCCATGGTCATGACCTTTGTGTCTCTACGTTCCTTTAGCGCTTGAACACCAACTATTTTCTGCATTTCTACTATTGGTGTGGTCCTCATGGCACCTGTGATAATCCGTAGTGACTGATTTTGAACCTTGTCTAGATTATGCAGTGTAGTGTTTGATGCTGTGCACCAAGATGTTGAGCCATATTCTAAATGTGGTAGAATACTTTGCTGATATACATTCTTGAGGATTCTTTCACTAGCTCCCCATGTGGTTCCACTTAATTTTCTTAATATGGCTAGTTTTCTTCTGGCTTTTGCTTCTGCACTGTTGATGTGTTGCTTCCAAGTCAGTTTTGAGTCAAGAGTCACTCCTAAGTAAGTGGGCTGGTTGTCCATCCTTAAGGATATTTCATTTACAAAGATCTTACCTGCTTTCTGTTTAGATGAGAGAGTGAACAGAGTGGTACTTGATTTCTCTGTGTTGATACTTACACACCATTTGTTTGTCCATGATGTCAAGATGTCTGCTGCTCTTTGGAGTCTCTGTGTAGCAACTGTCATTTATTCATCTGTACACCACATGACTAGATCATCTGCATACAGTGCCGCTTTGATTCCATAGGGAAGTTCCTTGACCAGGTCATTAATGAATACAAGGAATAGTGTAGGCGAAAGGACTCCTTGTGGTACACCGTGTCGCAGAAGTACTTTCTGGCTTTTGTGACCATCCATTACTACTCTAGCTCTTCTATTGTGTAAATAGGACTTTATCCAGTTGTACAGTCTTCCATTTACATTGCAGTTTCTTAGTTTCCACAGCAGACCTTTTTTCCATACTTTATCAAAGGCTTTCTTTAGGTCTATCCACGCTGCTAGTACAAGGTTTTTCTCTTGGAATGCATCCTCAATCTCTTGAGAGAGATAGGTCACTTGATCTTCCGTACTGTAGTACTGCCTAAATCCTGCCTGTTGTGGAACGAGAAGGTTTTCACTTTCTAGGTACCATTTTAGCCTCAGGTCAATGATGCGTTCCATCGTTTTGCATAGGCAGCTAGTGAGACTGATTGGCCTGTAGCTGGAGGCAGTATCACTGTTTTTCCCTGGTTTTAGTAGTGGTACCATGCTTGCTTCCTTCCAGATTTGAGGTAACTTACCTGTGCTCCAGCACATATTGAAAATATCCAACAGCTTTCCCAATGCTGCCACTCCCAGGTTCTTGATAATTTCATTGGACACTCCATCTGGTCCTGGTGATTTCCTTGGTTTCAGTTTACTGACTGCTAGGTCTAACTCGCTGCGTGTGATTGGTGCATCCATGACCTCCACTTTTCTAACTTGTTCCTCTTCTTTCTGTGGGTCAATGCGCACTGCACGCTCTTTCTCTGGATGGATATCAATGTTGCAGTCCTGTGCAAACGTGTGAGCAAAGTGATCTGCTACCTGCTTACTTGTAAGAGTTTTCCCATCCTCTATTAGTGTAATCTTTGTACTTCTTCCAGTACTCTCATCATTTAACTGTTTGATTAGTTTCCACAGTTTCCTTCCATCCTTTTCAAAGTTTAGGGACTCTGTTTTCTCTCTCCAACTTTCCCATCTGGCTTGCAGCTTGGCTCTCTGAAATTTGGCCTTAGAATGTTGGTAATTATTGTGGTGTTCTTGGCATGGTCTATTTTCTGCTTGCTTTCGAGCTGCTTCCACATCATCATGGAGTTTTCCCAGCTCACTAGACCAGTATGGTTTATAGTCCCTGCGAGCTCCTCTGGGAATGGTTTCACGAGCGGCTTGAAGGATACAAGCATTG
Source organism: Achatina immaculata (assembly GCA_009760885.1). Lineage (NCBI taxonomy): Eukaryota > Metazoa > Mollusca > Gastropoda > Stylommatophora > Achatinidae > Lissachatina > Lissachatina immaculata. The sequence goes on along the minus strand of CM019705.1, from coordinate 26,737,302 downwards.
AATTCCTTCACTATGCTTTTAATATCCTTACCTTCTATGGGCAGCTGTCCCACCAGGATACCTGTACGATGTCTGTAAATTGTCCAGTTTGCTTTTTTATAGTTCCATCTGGGGAGAGGGCTACTGGTGTTAAGGAGTTCATTTTCTATTGTCAGGAAGACTGGTCGATGGTCGCTACCTCCAAGTTGTTTTCCAACTTCACATGTAATGTTCCACTTCAGATCTGGAGAGTGGAATGCCAGATCTGGTGTTGAGGTTGTACGCCAAGCCCTTGAGTAAAATGTTGGGGGATCCATTGGCTGGTTGATCAGGAGAAGTCCATTATCATCCTGCCAGCTCTCAACTTCCTCTCCTCTCTTGTCTATGTGGTCATAGCCCCAGCTCTGGGAATGGCTGTTAAAATCGCCACAGACCATCAGTCTCTCTTTGTGTGGGATTGTTTCTAAAGCAAGTGGGCGGTCATTAGGACAGTAATAGTTAAGGAGGTGGAAATCTGTATTACTACTTTTTAGATGGATCATCTGATATTCGGCTCCTTCCATGAACACTTCCACCTGACATGCGCTGATGTTATTCTCAACAAGTGTGAGTACTCCTCCTTTTCTTCTGTCCTGTCGGTCTGATCTAAAACACTGGTAGCCTCTGATTTTAAAGGCGGCATCTTTGGTTAGGTGTGTCTCCTGTATGCAGCATATATAAACCTGCTCTGCAAAAAGTATGTTCTCTAGTTCCACCTTTTTGCTATAGCCATCTCTAACACTGCTGACACCCTCAGCATTCCACTGCATTATTTTAAGCTCTTGCTTTTTGGCTGTTTTCTTCCATTGTATTTTTTGGCCAGTAGCTCTACTCTCATGTCTCCTGACTCCACAAGACGAACTGAGAGGACCTCCAGTAGCATTGGGTGGACCCTTTCGAGGCAGGGGGCCCGGCACTGCACCTGCCTGGTTAGTCTTCACAGGGCGAGCACAATGTCTGAATACTGCAGATAGAGACATTCATTAGCGATAATGCGTGTTACCCTGATTTTTGCGATGCGCCTTTTGGCTGGGTAACTCCGACTTCAGCACCTTTCCTTGCTAGGGCAGACTGTGGTATTGCTCGGACTGCCATGAAGACAGTGTGGCTGGTCTGGCCAAAACTTTGCTTTCCAGCCTGTGGTGGCTGTATGTAAGTCCCTTCTCCATGTCAGATGGTTTGGAGACAGTTCCACAAAGACACTCTGACTTTGAGATGAGGAACCTGATGAATGCTTCAACGATATCAATTCCCCGCCACCTATAGTCTGCTGGCTCTGTTTTGTTTACATCATTCTGATAGCCATTGTTGTAAAGACCCATAGGCTTGTCACGTCCTGGATTCATTGGTTTCACACCAGGCTTCCCTCATCCCCGCCAGAGATCTCCATGTCCCCATCTGTCCACCAACCTGACATTACATTTTACAAAAATAACAATTACAATTAGTGTTGACTGCTACAATTTTCTGGGCTACAGAAGTAGGTCAGAGTTTTTAAGCAAACAGATCTATGTTCCCTGTCTCACAAACACTATGTTAAGATAAGTGTGCTCTTAACACAGTTGTTCCCAGGGGGAACATGTTACAAAAACTCATCAGAGTAACTCACTCTCTTTTCCATCATCCAGCTTTCAAAGAACACGGGTTGATTGAAGAAATAAAACAGTGTCACTGGAAAGGTAACATATAACGCCATCTGAAAAAAATGGAAGTCAACTGTTCATTATAGTTGCTACCATCATTTATTGTGTTTCATATTATCAATATTTTGTGAATGGTAACAGAATTCTATATTGAAACAACAACAACAACAACAACAAAAACCCAAAAGACAACTGTTTAACAGCATATTTAATCACTATCTCCATCAAATGACCTATTTTTACAAACTTTCAACTATGCCAAGCCTTTACAAATGTTCTGTCTGTATGAACGGTCAAATGAATTAAGCATGCCATCTGAATCAGACATGACATACCCATAGTAGTTCTTACAGATGCAAGATCAGTACTGGAAGCTCTTCAGTGCAACAAACTACCAGACCTTAAGGATGCTTTGTTAAAAATTGGCTCACAATACAGAGTCACCTTGCAGTGGATTCCCTCCCACTGTGGGATACCAGGCAATAAGAAAGCTGACCGTCTGGCCAAAGAGGGCACTGAAATGGAGAAACCAGACATACCAAGCACCTATAATCAGAAGAAAAGCATGATAAAAACCTACAGGAAGTCACAAACACCACCATATGATGACTATCACATGCTAAACAGAAAGGAACAAGTCACCATTTTCCATCTCCAAACAGGATACAGCCGACTCCGAAGTCATATGTATACAAAGTTTAAGGTTGGTACTACTACTCTTTGTACATGTGTCCAGGTGCCCCAAACTGTGGAACATATCCTCCAAAACTGCATCAACTACGAGACACTGAGAAGTAATTACTGGCCCAGTGAAACCACTAAAGAAGATAAGCTCCACGGTTCCATATATGAATTACAAAAATCAGTGAAATTTTTCCAAGAGACAGGACTGCAGATATAGACAGACAATGAGCAAGAAGAAGAAGAAGACATGATACACATATAATTACACATAAAACAAGCTGAAGATAGGCACAAATGATGAGTGCACCTGTGGCATTGGAAAAATGACAGTTCAGCATATGCTGGAAGCCTGCCCTGCACAAAAGGAGCATAGAAAACACAAATGGCCATCATCAGTACCAATCCAGACCCAGCTATATGATGTCAACAGCCAGGGATGGACTGCTGTGCTCTTTGCAGAAATCTAATCAGATGTCTGTGAATGTTTGAAGAAGAAGAAGACATGATATATAAAACACTAGGAAAGAGTACTTCCAGAGTGTAAAATGAAATGCTATGATTAGCTTTAGAAAGACTAAATAAAAGCATTTGAGACAGACAAAAAAATAAAAAAAGAAAGCTGCCAAGTTTTCAAAATCTCACACAGGAACATCATCAACAATGATGGTGTATATTTGAATTCAATTAATTTGACAGAAGAAAACTTTTAAAAAATATTTATTTCAAGGATCTAATACAATTAACAAAAGATTACAATAACTTAGCACTTATCATTTACAGAAAAGTTTTTCTTCTCTCTATATTAGTCATTCATAAAATTTTATTTAAAGAAAAAAAATCCATTTCTTAAATTCTTAATAACTTAGTTAACCACTATCATCTTACACTATCTCACCAGAAAAGGGCTGACGCACTGGATATCTCACTCATTCTGATTCTTACAATCATGTGCTCCTGGTCGAGTTTTTTCCTGTCCATCTCTTGGCACTGTCCACTGCTCTGTCTTTGTAGTCATCTGCAGTTGTGTTCCCTTAAAACTGTACCTCTAGTGTAATGAGTGACATTCTGCACAAACAGCTTATATCTAACTGTTTCAAAATTCTCTCAAGGTGACAGGAACTAGTACTTGTCTACTTCCTCCTGCACCCTGCAGTCTCAATTGGGTAAATAGACTTCTGGAGAGGGCTCGTTCATTTGCTTCATATAATGGGATGTTTATATTATTCCTTCCATCTCCTGCGTTATTTGCCACTTTCTTTGTTTCCTCTTATTCCCAATTTGTTTTCTGTGATATGCTGTAGGCAGTAGTAACATAATGTGGTCAATTCATCTGACTTGTGTCTGGATGTAATACAATGGCTGATGTTACTCAAATTCTTGTTCTGGTGGTAATTTTTTTCTTCTCATCTACACCTCTGTCTACCTCTTGCTCTTTTTCCTTCCACCTTTCCTTCTAGTATGGTCTTCATTATGTTGTTGTGTCTTTTGACATGGCCAAAGTATTTTGTTTTCTTGATCCTTATTTCTCTAAGAAGTTCACACTGCACTTGAAGCTGTTCTAAAACTTGTATATTTGTTCCTTTTATTATCCATGTTACATGGCCTAGTTTTCTGTAGAACTACAATCCTCCCTCATTAATCCTTCTCTTTTTTACTTGGAGTCTATGTTTCTGCTCCATACAGTAAAACAGAGTAGATATAACATTTTACAAATCTTAATTTTGTTTTTATGAGTAGATTCCTGGACAACAGCACTGCCTTTATGGTGTTGAATGTATGTTATGCCATTCCTATTCTTTTCTTTATCTTCATCTCACATCTCCCAACCTTGGTTTGTGTATGCCCGAGGTAGCAACAGTTTGCTACTTGTTCCAGTATCTCTTTGTCTATAGTTATATCCATCTGTGGCTTCTGGTCTTTCCTGCTGAACACGTACAGGTTTTTTTTTGTGTTTTTTTTGTACAAGCTTTTGCTCAAGTTCACAAAAATTACTATCTCTGAGCACCTTCTATGACTGAAACTGGAGTAAGGTCTTACGCTGAATACTATTTCTGCTGCACCAAGAAATAAAGGGCAAGAACTGAGAATAGTACTAAACCTGACATCTGAGATTTCCACTTCTGACTGGAAGGAGAGAGTGAATGGGGCTATGAGAGATAACTTCAGATTTTTGCCACAATGCCCACCAGGTGTAAAAGGTCTGTGCTGACACAGCATTAGTGCACATGGTTAAAAAAAAATGTATAAAACTACCTACGCGATTAGTTCTCAACACACTGTGTGCTGTGATTTGCGTATCGATTATCTACAAAACTATAACAGTTTTATGTGTTAGTACCATTTTATAATAGTGGCAGATATAGGTAAGCCAGTGATCATGCTAGGATTTTTTTAAACCGGTAAAATTTTACCTTTCACCTTGCATAAAGTATTTTCCAAAATACCAGTTTTCACAATACAACATTTGGTACTTTACACTTTTTTTTTCTAATGTGAAAATTAAATACACTTTACAAACATCAGTGAAAATTAAACACACTTTACAAACATCAGTGAAAATTAAACACACTTTACAAACATCAGTGAAAATTAAATGTTGATGTGAAATTTTTCTTGCTAATTTGTGGTGAGATTTAATCTTTACCAAATGTTCACATGCTGAACCAAAGTCAGAAATGAACATCATCTTCTTACTGGCCTCATTATCGCCCACACAATTTCAATGGTTGCTTTTTTAATAGTTTTTTTTAATAATTCATTCATTCATTCCTTTGCTTGTCCCTTGCGGAACTTTGCCTCCCAAACAGCACTCCTGTAGGCCTCTCGGTTGTGAGCAAGATGGCCTGCTGCTGCTGCATCCATTTCCAGATCATCAACGATGTCCTGCAGCCATCTTCGTCTCGGTCTTCCTCTTTTTCTTTTTCCCACCATGTATCCTTCCAATACGGTCCTCTCCAAAGTATCATGACGTTTAATGTGGCCAAAATATTTAAGTTTTCTCTCTTTAATCCTCTTCACTAGCCAGCCTTCTTCAATATTAAGCTCCTGTAGTATAGATATATTTGTTCTTTTTTGTGTCCACGATATTTGGAGAACTCTTCTATAGCATTTACATTCAAAGGCATTTATGTGCTTCTCAGCTGTTTTGTTAAGTGTCCAGGTCTCACAGGCATATGTTGCGATGGGAAAGATGCATGCCCTTAAAAATCTTATTTTTGTGGTTCTGTCTGCTCCTCTCCACAGATTCTTTATTTGTTTTACTTTCTGAAGAGCAATAGATGTCCTCCTTTTAATTTCCCGCATTGTATCTCCATTATTAGTTAGTAGTGATCCAAGATATTCAAAACTCTCCACTTCTTCCAGTTTTTCCCCACTGATACATATTTCAGTTGCCTTGTCTGTTTTGTCAGTTGTCATCACTTTAGTTTTCTTTGCATTAAGATTTTATTTTTAATAATATAAACTGGTTATGGTAACCAGTGGCCTCCAAAAGTTTTGGTTTTTCTCATTTTTTAAAAATCAGTAATTTACCAGATAAAAGGGATGGCGACTGCAGTAAAACTGGTTTAAATAAATAAGGTAGACAGAGGTGTATGGTGCAGTTTTACAAAGTGAGGGAGGGAGTGAGTAAGGTGAGAAAAAAACGAATAGAAAGTATGAGAATGTATAAATGAAAAACATACAACATCCGATATTTCGGCGTGAGCCTTATTCGAGGATACATACAGAACAAAACAAAAACACGAAGAACTTATCTGAAGACCTTTGTAAAACTGCACCATACACCTCTGTCTACCTTATTAGTAATTTACCAGTAATTGTCTGTTAATGCGAACACTAAGTAAGCTGGAGTTTTTCATATTTTAAAAACAAAATGTTTTTCAGTGCTGCTTCACACAAAGTACAGTATTTTCTTCCAGGCACAATTCTCAATTCTTGCAACCCACCCCCCCCCCCCAATACTTTGAACAACTTCTTGATTTCTTTCACTTGATATACAATACTTCATTCATTTGCTGTAACACAATTTCATAATAATAACAATAATATTAGTTACCAATTAAACGATTCTCGTCATCGGGAATCAACTGCCTCGGAAAAACTCAATCAATTACAGGGTTAATGAGTTAATTTCCTGGGATATTTCCTTGGCTGTTTCTTTTGTTTGGTCAGCTTTATCATCCATGTGTTCTTTGTTTTGAATGCGAACGATGCATTGCTCAGATATTCTGAGTACTCCGTTTAGCTCCAGAGCAGAGTGCTTTCCATAATGAAGTCTTTCCAACATACGACCAAAAACAACCTTGAATGTTTGTATGGACAGTCGTGTGGATTACACTACACCCGACGTCGATATCACATTCACCATGACGTCCGACTGAGCATTCATTCTGAGATAAATGATTAATCAGACTAACCTTAAACACTTCCAATCTCCATCCTCCCATTTTTTTTTTAAAGGTGAACTAGAACTAGTTTACTCTGCAAGTGGGAAAAGTAAACCTTTTCGGTAGATTTTTCCAGGCATAAATTTTACTTTTTTTTTCTGAGGAGTGAATCCGTTCATAAAAAAGTAGCTTCTAAAAGAAACGCTACAACGATATTTTCGATATTAGTTCACTTGCTTACCGACTTGAAGACCCCTGCTTCGATCCCGCATTGACACATATTTTTTTTTACCACTGGGATCAACCCAGCCTCAAGAAATGGGTACCAGAGGTTTCCCTGGCAACACAAAGGAAGCAGTACTAGTGTCCCTACCTCATAAAGTTGTAGTGACCTAGAAATGTGAAGACATTAAACGTCAATCTTCTAAGGATGCAAATGTCACAGGGATTCTTATAAAAGAGATGTATAATATATTCGGAGATAATCTTTAAAATGTTTTAGGATCACTATCACTGTAACTCCGAACAAGTCCATACGTGCTTTGATAGCCTGTATGGAAAAAAGAGGATATCAGAATATGTATCGACAGAAGGGCGACAACTTGGACATAAACTCACACCCTGTAGTCAGAGAAGCCGAGTTGTTATCTGTTCGGCCTTTTCAACCTATAAGGCTATGTATACTCCAATAGCACGCTCTGTGTATCAAAGCGTATTACAATATCGAACGAATAGATTTACTCCAAGCGGAAAGGGAAAGCCATGCAAACTTTCCTCGAAAAAGGCTCACGCCGAAATATTGGATGTTGTATGTTTTTCATTTGTACATTCTCATCTCGCTCTCATACTTTCTATTCGTTTTTTCTCACTTGACTCACTTCCTCTGCCACCTTGTAAAACTGCACCATACACTTTTACCTTTATTATTAGAACCAGTTTTGCTGCAGTTGCCATTCCTTGTATGCAAACTTTTACATGCTTTCCACGTTTTGCCCCCCTCCCCTTTTAAAAAAAAAATCTTTACTGATGAAGTAAAGTTGCCACCATTAAGAACTGGTTTATGACTTCTTCGAAGTTCACAAGAGTAAATATTGCGTTATCGATGGAACTTTGAATCGGTATTTTTTGTTTGTTTGTTTGTTGTTCTTCTTGTGAAAGCTCTTTCCCATCACAACATAAGCCTGTGAGACCTGGACACAAAACAGCTAAGAAACACATAAATGCCTTTAAATGCTACAGAAGAGTTCTTCTAATACCATGGATGGATTGGGGGGGGGGGGGGACACAGAGAGAGAGAGAGAGACAGACAGACAGACAGACAGAGAACAAATATATCCATACTACACGACGTTAATATTGAATTCAAGAACTTAATATTGAAGACGGTTGGGCAGTAAAAACGGACAAAATCCTGACGGTGTTACCAAGGAAAACCCCTGTATCAAACTAAAAAGAAAAATAAGAGTAGGAACATGGAATGTAAGAAGTATGTATGAGGGAAAATATCAAGTAATAAGTGACGAGATGAAAAGAACGCGGATACACATTTTGGGAATCTGCGAACATCGATGGAAAGGATCAGGACACTTTAAGAGCGAGAATGATAATATATTTATATATTCTGGCGGAGAAGTAGGAGGAAAGAATGGAGTGGCTTTTTATTTGGACAAATCAACATCAAAAGCATTACTAGGCTACAATCCAGTAAGTGATAGAATCCTAACAATCAGACTTAAGGGCATTCCTAGAAATGTAACAGTCATCCAGGTATATGCACCTACATCAGCAGCAGAAGAAGATGAAGTAGAACATTTTTATAACACACTGCAGACGACAATGGACCAGGTACGGAAAAATGATATTGTATTTATAATGGGTGATTTTAATGCAAAAATTGGTACAGAAAGAGCAGAAGATGAAGGACAAATTGTAGGGAAATTTAGCATAGGACACAGAAATGAGGCAGGTGACAATCTAATGGCGTTTTGTATGGAAAATGAGCTAATGATCGCTAACACACTTTTTAAACAACATCCAAGAAGACTTTACACATGGACATCACCTGATGGGAAAACCAGGAATCAAATAGATTACATTTTAGTGCAGAGAAGGTGGAGGTCAAGCATAACATCAGCAAAAACTTTACCAAGTGCTTATTGTGACACGGACCATGAGTTATTAATAGCAGACATGAAGATAAAGATAAAAAAGATAGTTATGGGATCAAGACCACTCCGCTTTGACCTTACAAATATACCAGAACAATACGGTATAGAAGTGAAGAACCGTTTCGAAATCCTGATGGCTGTACAGGAAGAGATGACACCAGATGAATTGGCTACGCAGGCCAAAGATATCTTAGTAACAACAGCTAAAGACATGGTTCCAGTAAAGAAAACACAAAAGAATAGATGGATCACAGCAGGTACACTAGAACTGATAAAACAATGTAGAGAAATGAAGACGCAATGGCGAGTGACAAACAACAACAAAGATAAACATAAATCTTTAACAAAAGAAGTACGAAGAAACATAAGAAAAGACAAAAAACAATACATACAAGATTGTTGTGAAAGAATAGAAGAACATCAGAGGTGTGGAAGAGATAGTGAAATGTTTAAAGAAATGAAGACATTGACGAGAAATGTCACACCTAAGCTAAATGTAATTTGTGATGAGATGGGGAATACCCTGACAGAGACAGAGGAAATTCTGGAAAGATGGAAGGAATATTGCAAAAGAATGTATGAAACAACCGACTGTGGAAGCAGAAATCAACATTGTGAATTATTATTGGAGGAGAAAGAACCCGAGTCGACAATGGAAGAAGTTTTATGGGCAATAAAGAGTCTGAAAAATGGTAAATCACCAGGATGTGATGAGATAACCGCTGAATTTATTAAAGCAGGAGGAAAGGAGTGTGCAACAATCTATCATGCACTATGTAAAAAGATATGGCATTCAGGTATTTGGCCAAAAGAATGGAAAAGAACTGTATTCATACCACTGCCAAAAAAGGGTAACCTGAAATTATGCACCAACTACAGAACTGTTGCCCTGATTAGTCATGCCAGTAAAATTCTGTTAAAAATCATAATGGGTAGACTTCGAAAGAAAATAGAAGAAGAAGTCAATATGGTCCAAGCTGGCTTCAGGCAAGGAAGAGGATCAAGAGATCATATATTCAATCTAAGATTAATAATAGAGAAATGCAGGGAGTTTAATGTGAATCTATATTTATCCTTTATAGACTACTCAAAGGCATTTGATTGTGTACAACACCAGAAACTTTGGGAAATAATGGAAAAAATGGGATTTCCAACACATTTGATACAATTAACATCACTGCTGTATTTAGACCAACAAGCAGCAGTAAGAATAAATGGTGAAACAACAACTTGGTTTGACATAAAACAAGGGGTCCGTCAGGGGTGCATATTGTCACCCTACTTATTTAACTTGTATACTGAAAATATAATGAGGAATGTTAGAGAAGGTGTAGACAAAGAATATTACGATGCCATAACAGTTGGAGGTTATGAAATACCAGAGATTAGATATGCTGATGACACAGTATTGCTGTCCACAACACAAGAAGGAATGGAAAAACTAATTATGTCAGTCCGCAAGAACAGCGAAGAGCAGAACCTCTATCTTAATGCAAAGAAAACTAAAGTGATGACAACTGACAAAACAAATAAGGCAACTGAAATATGTATCAGTGAGGAAAAACTGGAAGAAGTGGAGAGTTTTGAATATCTTGGATCACTACTAACTAATAATGGAGATACAATGAGGGAAATTAAAAGGAGGACATCTATTGCTCTTCAGAAAGTAAAACAAATAAAGAATCTGTGGAGAGGAGCAGACAGAACCACAAAAATAAGATTTTTAAGGGCATGCATCTTTCCCATTGCAACATATGCCTGTGAGACCTGGACACTTAACAAAACAGCTGAGAAGCACATAAATGCCTTTGAATGTAAATGCTATAGAAGAGTTCTCCAAATATCGTGGACACAAAAAAGAACAAATATATATATACTACAAGAGCTTAATATTGAAGAAGGCTGGCTAGTAAAGAGGATTAAAGAGAGAAAACTTAAATATTTTGGCCACATTAAACGTCATGATAATTTAGAGAAGACCGTATTGGAAGGATACATAATGGGAAAAAGAAAAAGAGGAAGACCGAAACGAAGATGGCTGCAAGACATCGTTGATGATCTGGAAATGGATGCAGCAGCAGCAGGCCATCTTGCTCACAACCGAGAGGCCTACAGGAGTGCTGTTTGGGAGGCAAAGTTCCGCAAGGGACATGCAAAGGAATGAATGAAATGAATGAATGGGCAGTAAAAACAGAGAAAACTATTTTGGACACATAAATGTCATGAGAATTTAGAGAAGAAAGTCTTGGAAGGGTACATAATGGGAAAAATAAAGAGAGGAAGACCGAGGCGAAGATGGCTGCATGACATCGTTGATAATCTGCAAATGGATGCATCAGCAGTAGGGCATCTTGCTTACAACCAAGAGGACTACAGGAGAGCTGTTAGGGAGGCAAAGTTCCCCATGGGGCATGTAAATGACTGACTGTTAAAAGTGGGTACCCGGTTCCTACAAACAAGTACCAAATACAAACCGATTACTGATACCGAGTAGTACTAACTTGGAATCGTTTTAGAAAACCGGAACCAAAACAATTCTAAATACGAGTAGATAAAAGGGATGGCGACTGCAGTAAAACTGGTTCAAATAATAAAAATAGATAGAGGTGTATGGTGTAGTTTTACAAGGTGGCAGAGGGAGTGAGTCAAGTGAGAAAAAACAAATAGAAAGTATGAGAGTGAGATGAGAATGTATAAATAAAAAAAAATACAACTTCCGATATTTCAGCTTGAGCCTTTTTCGAGGATTACATACACAAACGAGACAAAAAAAAATTAAACGAAAAAACTTAATTTTAATTAACTTTAATGTGACATCCTCCATAAGTCATAAATCATGATAATTACCTCATTTATCGCCTGATCCGAGAGATTATTCACTTCACCAACAGACAATTCTACCTGCAACTTTCTTCTTTCAAAAAGCAAAAACTTTCTGTAATCCGTCCCCCTCCCGCCTACCCCCGATCCACCACCGCTTGTGTTCCCACTAAGGTGGTTTGTATCCCTCCTGATATTCCACTTTCTGCTGATGAATTGTCTGTTGTGTGGAAAGGCTTACAGTTTGTTCCCCTCCGTCCTTCTGCTGACCAGTTCTCACTCATTCAAGATGTCCACGGTTTCCATCTCAGACTGCGGTTGAAGTTCCATTTCCAAGACGCATCCCAACCTTTATCATCCCAATCCACTTCTGATGATGACCCTTTCTCTCGCTACACTAAACAACCATCCATCTGGACACCTTCAGCAGGAGCGTCTCATTCCTTGGAATTCTACGTTGATCACGCTCTTCACGAAATCTGCAAGCTTCGCCTTCCCTGTGTACGACACTCTAACCTGACCCCCGGGGAGCAGCGCGCACTTTCACAACTCCAGCGAAGACAAAGTATCGTGACCAAGAGTGTAGACAAGGGAGGGACCATTGTTTGTTGGAAGAAAAAAAACTGTACATCCAAGAAGCCATGGGCCAGCTGAGCAGCACTGAATTTTATGCCTCTTGCCCTCAAGATCCGATTCTGGCCAACAACCACCATGTTCGTGACACGATAAACGAACTCATCCACAAGACTGGTCTTTCTCCTTCTGCTACTCATCTTCACATCCGCGACAGCTGCTTAGGGAAGCCATCCTTTTATCTACTCACGGGAAGGCCCATAGTGTCCGCTTGTTCCTGCCCATCAGAACAAATCTCCGACTTTCTTGACAGCATCTTTCAACCTCTGGTCACTAGTCTGCCCACTTATCTTAAGGACACGAATCATGCTCTTATTGCTTTTGAGACCCTTACATTCCTGCCTGGTCACACCTACCGTATCTTCACCCTTGATGTAGTGTCCTTGTACACATCCATCCCGCATGATCAGGGGCTTCAGGCCGTCAAATTCTTTCTGAATAAAAAACGCCATACCTCTATTCCTACGTCTACTATTATGCGCCTTATACGACTTGTCCTCCAACTCAATTCGTTGAATTCAATGGCCTTTACTACGACCAGATTAGTGGTGTGGCCATGGGTACCAAAATGGGCCCCAGCTTTGCATGTCTGTTCATGGGCCACTTCGAACACAAGGTTCTGAGAGCCTATAGAGCCCCCCTTCCAACCTTCTATAGACGCTACATAGACGACGGCATTGGGGTCACATCATTGCCAGAGGAAGACCTTGACAACTTTATCAGTTTTATTAAAGAGTACAGTCCTGTCATTTCTTTCACCTCCCATGTCTCTACTACTTCTGCTAACTTTCTCGACATTGCCGTTTCTATCGACCCTACCGGGCTTACTACTTCTGTCCACTATAAACCTACAGACTCTCACAACTATCTCTTGTACTCTTCCTCACATCTCAGAACGTGCAAGGACTCTATTCCTTTTCCCCAGGTTCTTAGGTTGCGTCGTCTGTGTACTGAGAATGTTCATTTCCAGGATCAAGACCATAAAATGCTTGATTTCTTACGTCAACGCAGCTATTCAGAATATGTTCTCTCGTCATCTTGGAACCGCATCAGCCTTATATCACAGCAACAAGCTTTCACTCTTAAACCGCACTGTAGCTCGGGCAGAGTTAAACTGGTACTCACGCACCACCCACATATTTTGGCAGTTAAGAACATACTGTTTCGCCATCTCCATCTCCTCCAGACCGAGCCTGATACACGTGAACTTTTTAGGGAACCCCCATTAGTGGCCTACAGACGGGACAAGAACCTTAGGGACCTTCTAGTTCAAAGTCGCCTTAAGACAGACGACACATTTTATGGTACTAGACGTTGCGGACGCCGTAGATGCAACACTTGCCCATTTGTTGTCGAGGCTAGCTATATCTCCTTTCATAAGTCCACGTTATCAGTTCAGGAGGGTTTCACCTGCACTTCACGCAATGTTATTTATGCTATTATGTGCAAACGTTGTAGTATGAATTATATAGGTGAAACCGGTTTAGGCTTAGCAGATCGTTTTCGCCAACATCTTAAATATATTTCTAAGAGGGCCTGGACACCTGTGACTAAACATTTTTGCCTTAGCAACCACAGGGGAAAACAGGACATTTCTGTTAGTGTGAGCCGCTCTTGTTCTGCTGATGTAGATTTCGGAGGGTCATAGAACAGCTTCTTATTTTCCAGGCTGGCTGTCTCCATCCAGCTGGAATTAACAATGTCTTCAGTTTCCTTTAATTTCTTTAGTTTTCCACCTCCTTTTTGTGATAGGATCTTGTCCTATTCACCAGTTTCACATTTTCGCACTGCAGGTGTTCATGTTCTTCTTTCATTATCTCTCCGCATCCCCCCCCCCCGACACCTTCTCCTCTGGCGGCTGTTACTATTGCCCTTCCCCCACCTGTTTCTCTCCATCCTCCGCCTCTTCTTTACGATTGGCTCTATCGGCTTATCATTTGTGTGGCTCCGCGTGGTCTCTATGCTTCGTCTAGTGGACACACATTTCTGTGGTTCCCTGCTTTTGGAGGATGTCACATTAAGATAAACTTTTTCGTTTAGTTTTTTTTTGTCTCGTTTGTGTTTGTAATCCTGAAAAAGGCTCAAGCCGAAATATTAGATGTTGTATGTTTTTCATGTATACATTATCATCTCACTCTCATACTTTCTATTTGTTTTTTTCTCGCTTGACTCACTCCTTCTGCCACCTTGTAAAACTGCACCATACACCTCTATCTACCAAATACGAGTAGAACTATTTGCAGAGGGCCAACACCGTAGACGAGTGACGTGTAATGACGAGAGATCTTGTTTGAAAGTCATGGCACTGGAACAATTCCGTCATCGCGCTGTATCACTCCGCAGCTGCTCCTTCCTCACGTTCCCCTTCCTTGGACAATAAACAGAGTCTTTTTCCATCCAGTCTGAACTGACGAACCGTTTAAACTACAGTGGCGGCATATTTTGTACTGTGCACTTGTTAAATGTGCTGATTTTATTTGTTAGCTTTAATGTACTTGTTAGTGTCCCCATATCCACTCATAAAACTGTCGTATGTGTGTGTGTGTGATAGAGAGAGAGAGAGAGAGAGAGAGAGAGAGAGAGAGAGCTGGAAAACAATTAAAGAAATAGACAACTAATTAGACTCTTGAGACAACTGTGTATTCGTTAAATAATAAAGCTGTTCCTACTTTTTTCTAGTTTATACACCTTTGTGACGTTTAGCGGCACGGGAAGGAATTAAGATGTAATATATACATACATACATATATCTATATGTATATATATATGTGTGTGTGTAATACAGTTTTTGTTTTGAATTACTGTTCCAGTTATTAGCAAACATACTTTTGCATGAATATATCCATACTACAGTAAGTTAATATTGAAGAAGGCTGACTAGTAATGAGGATTAAAGAGAGAAAACGTAAATATTTTGGACACATTAAACGTCAAGATAAACTAGAGAAAACCTTCTTGGAAGGGTACATAATAGAAAAAAGAAAGAGAGGAAGACCAAAGCGAAGATGGCTGCAAGACATCGTTAATGATCTGCAAATGGATGCATCAGCAGGAGGCCATCTTGCTCACAACCGAGAGGCCTACAGGAGTGGTGTTAGGGAGGCAGAGTTCCACAAGGGACATGCAAATGAATGTATGAACGAAACTCTTGCATGGGTGCGGCGGAGCATATATGGAGTTGTCCCGAATGCAGTGAAGCTGGAGTCTGAATTATGAGCCATGAACCTCCAAGATTTACTTCATTCACTGCAATTCGATGCTTTTTAATGTGAACTTTAGGTGTAAATAATAGCGCAAAGATCTAATATCAGTTATGTTTTTAAAATGGGGCCGGCTAGCGTAGTGGTTAGAGCACTCGTCTAGCAACCAAATGGTCGAGGGTTCGAATCCCCAGCTGAGCGGGATTTTTTTCCGACCAATACGGCCCCGAGGTGCCAGAGAAAATCTGGGAAGTAAAGGCAGCGAGGAAAGGAACTGGTCACCCTACCTCATACGCTGATGACCCAGCATAATGAGGTCTCTAACGCTTCACCCCCTACGGCATTTGCTATGGGACTATCTTTTTGGAAAAGCATGAGGAAACTGTCACCTGTCTTATATGCAAAGCATCATTCACATTTACCAACGCACAAATAGTTTTTGGATATAAGTGTATGTAACAGTAAATATATAAATGTACACAAAGCCAGTGCAGTAAAACTGATAACAACATGTTAAAACTATTTAAAACAAAGGTAGGAACAGCTTTATTAGTTAATGAGTCAGTTCGAAATTCAGCTATATTTAGCATTCCCTTTCTTCATAATCATATTCCCTCTCTATTAAGTTTTACTCTTCCCTCACTTTTAACTTATATTCCAGAACCCTCACTGTACTAGATTACGAACCCTCCACCCCAACCACTTTCATCTATTCCACCCGCTCACCCTTTAATTGATCGGCTTGGTTATCATTTCAAGAACTTAATATTGAATAAGGTTGGCTAGTAAAGAGTATTAAACAGAGAAAAATTAAATATTTTGGACAAATTAAACGTCATGATAATCTAGATAAAACCGTCTTAGAAGGGTGCATAATGGGAAAAAGAAAGAGATTAAGACCAAGGCGAAGATGGCTGCAAGACATCGTTGATGATCTGCAAATGGATGCATCAGCAGGAGGCCATCTTGCTCACAATCGAGAGGCCTACAAGAGTGCTGTTAGGGAGGCAATGTTCCACAAGGGACATGCAAATGAATGAATGAATGGTTACCATTTCATCCCTCTTCTCCTTTCTGTTTTCCCCACCCCTTGCTTATTACCAACCTATCGCGTCTAAAATATTCATTTAACATTCACAAAACTTCACCGTGCGCATTATCGGACACAGCTTCTTGCAAGTCATAGCTAAGTGCTCCTTTTTATTTTTTTTCCCCCATTCTTATTTGTTGTTTATCACTCATGTGAATTTATATTTTGTCTTCTTCCTCTGTTTCTTTGTCCAGTATGGTTTTTCTACAACTCTAGCAGAAAATGGAGACATCACAGAGGACATCAACAGCAGACTTACTAGAGCAAACCAGGCTTTTGCAATGCTGCAGACTACATGGAAACGAAAAAAAAAATTAAGCATGAAGACGAAAATCAGGATATTTAAGTGTAATGTTCTAAGTGTACTACTCTATGGAAGTGAATGCTGGAAAATCACAAAAAAATCATAGAAAACAAGCTGAATTCTTTCCGGACTAAATGTTTACGAAAAATATTTTGGCCAAACACCATAAGAAATAACATCTTTTTGGCAGAAATGCAGATGAAGCCACTGACAGCAATTATTGAGGAAAGAAGCTGGAGATGGTTGGGGTATGTGCTCTGAATGACTGACAACTCACTACTAAAAATAGCACTAAGATGGACACCACAGGGGAAAAGAAGTAAAGGTAGACCAAAAGAGACATGGAGAAGAACAAGAGAGAGAATGTTGAGCAATAGAGGGCTTACATGGGCAAGAGCGGGAAAAAAAAATGCAAATGACAGACATTTGTGGAAAACTCTTGCGGAACCCTCATGTATCCTAGACATAAGGTTCAGAGAAGAGTATGGTTTTTGTATGACTGATTTGTAAACCGAAACGTTACAAATGTGTGCTCGTTAACTAGTAAACCTGTTCCTACTTTTATTTTAGTTCTCGCGTTTACCAAGGACAATAACACGAAGAATCAGTTCATAGAACCGAATACTCACTAAAAGGACACATGAAAGATTCATTTTTTAAAACGACCGAGTAGTCCCCAGTTCCAGTTATCGATTCCCTTGTATAGTATCGAAGTAACGGGCACCAGTTACGTGTTACTTCTGCTTGTAGCAGACGATAGATTGAGGCTGGATGAGGAGTTGGAAAAAAATTACTTTTAAATGGGAAAAAGAGTTACAAATTAAAATATGCCTCACTTTCTCGGGCAAGATTATTATTCATTGGTAAGCAGAACTCTGTCATGTTTTCCATGTGTAACAAACCTTTAAAAAGTGGATTAGCACCCCTAGGAATTTTGCCTCCCCGTACAGTAGCATACCTTACATAATCCTTTCCGTGCTGTTAAACGTCACATAGGGCTCGCATAGCTGTTTGCAAAGTTTTCTTGTTTTCGACCAGTTTTTCAACTTCATCAAGGGATCTTATGCCAATTAAACTGGCTTCTCTTAACAGTGTCCTCTTTAGAGTTTCACATGGTCGACCTCTTTTTCTTCAGCCAGTTGTTCTCAATTTGATAGCTTGGTTTGGTATTCTCTGATTGTTTCTTCTCATCACATGGCATACATATATCCATCTTCTTATTTCTGATCACCCATGAGAAAGGTTGCTGTTTGCTCACCTGTCTTATCTCTGGTTTGTTTTTAAATTCGTTCAACATTATACCAAGTATTTTCCTTAGACATTTGTTTTCAAAAGAGTCTACTTTCTTGTCTATTTCTTTAGTTGTTTTCCAGCTTTCGCATGCATAAATGAGGGTGGATATCAAATTTGAATTGAATAATCTTAACTTGGTTTTTGTGCTTATAACTTTTGAATTCCATATGTTCTCAATATTTTTGAAGGACAATTCTGCTTTTGCAATTATAATTCTAACTTCCTTTCTGGTGCCACCATCCTGATCTATGTAGCTGCCAAGGTATGCAAATTGGTTTACATCTTCAACAACTGTTCCGTCTATGTATATCTTCTTGATTAATGAGAAGTTTCATTATGTTTGTTTTGTCTTTGTTAATTTCAAGACCTATTTTGCTAGCCAAGGAAGACCGGGAATCTGTTTTTTTCCTGCATCAATTTAACATTGTCACTGATAAGAGTTATGTCATCTGCAAAATCAAGATCTTCTTTTTGGGTCCCAAGTACCCATTTAATGCCTGTTTTACCCGTAATTAAATTGCTAATTGTTGCAAAACACTGATGAAAAAATATTTGAAAGATTACTGTGACTAGTTGAAGTGAAATTTGCTTTTGCAGTGTTTATAATTTTTCTCAAGATATTCCAACTTCAAAATGTAGAGATAATTCTCCTCTTTTCCTTTTTTTGTTTAGATTGCAGCTGTGTTAAATTGGTAAGACTGAAATTGTAGACATTACAAGTGAAATATAAGAATTAAGAAAAAAAAGACACACAATGAGGGCCCTTTGACATTAACATAAGCACTGTGGTGAATAAAACCCTTGGGATTATAAAAATATTGATTTGCATTTACCATTTTCATCATGTAACTTCCTTTTTGTTTTAAAGCAGAAATTATAGTGGTTATTGGCTGTAGGTAGTATATTTTTTAATATCGCTGGTTTTCTTTGTGTAAAGATTATGTTGACAAATTGTTACTATTGACACAATTTTGACATAAAAAACCAACGTTTTTTAGTTTTAGGTTAAAAGAACTATTGTGTAATTAGTTTTTCATGTTTCATAACATTTCTGCTTCGTTGATATATGCTGATAATGACAATATTTTAGCTGAAAGGTCTGAGAATATAGGTTAGGGCTGATAATATGTGTTCAGTTTTGCTGTTGGTATTTAACCATGAGTTGGCTGGCTGGTAGAATTTGAGCTTGCCTAAATCAGCAGCTGAGTGGCGCAGTTCATACTCTTCAATGGTTACTGAAACAGAGAGAAAACATATATGGGTGCCCCAAATGCGATGATACTAATTCCTAAATTCAAGATTTATGGATGGGGGATGGAGGAGAAGAAAAGAAAACAGATCTAATTTGTAATAACGAGGATTGCACAAAATAGAGAAACATATATAACCAAACCTATCAGCATGGCTGCTAATAGTGATAATCTCATAGAGCTCCCCAACCCCTTCAAGAATGAGACACATTCATAGATCTTTAGTATATGGCTTTCAACAATAAAAAAAATTCTTGGCATATGTGTGCATCTATGAAACAAAGAGAGTGAAAAAAGATATATTCTTTTCATTTTTTTTTTCCAGGCAATTTCAGAACGCACAGCTGAATTGAACAAGGCAATTTTAGCAGTTCCAAAGTCTCTGCCCAAACATGTGAATAACTGTTGCATAAACTTGCTGGACATTTTGGATTCACAGTCCTGTTAAGTTTGTTAAATGCTCTTTGTTTTTAAGTGGAAGTAATGATATCAAAGTTGGTAATGTGAGAGAGCATGGAAGGTGATGGGACAGAAAGGGATTGAAACATGATAACACAAGACAGCATTAGAAAAGAAAAGATAGCAGAACAGATTGTGTAACAAAAATGTTATAGAAGTTAGTAACAGTCTTGATTTTTATGTTGTAGTAGTCGAAGCCTCATTTTAAGAAATATTACAGAATTGAGTAACAGCTTTATTTGTGATTTTATTTGTTTAAATGGTGTTGCTATTTTGAAGCCACTGTCAAATGTGACCAGGCTGTTTTAATGTTATAAGCAGATATTTACAAATATTGTTATTATTTGGTTTTCCAGCTCTATATTATATGATTGTTCATATTGCATGTGGCCATTATGATTATGACAAATTTTAACTTAACTTCCAAACTCTCAGTTAAAATAATTTTGTAACGTGCCTCACATCTTAGAATGACATACAAGTTATTTCATGCTTCACGGTGTTCAGGGTTATTTTATGTGTGGTTCTTGAAAACAGGGAAAGCAGAGGTCTTGACTGATTTTTCTGTAGCCGGCTTGAGGGGTTTATCAGAGCTCAACCAACAGTTTCAAGACCTCGGAGATGGAACAGTTGAATCCTACAATGAGTAGGAGACCATTTGTTAACTTCTGTTGTCTAGTCCAGGGTTTCTCAACCTTTTTTATGCTCATGGCATCACCAATCATCTTTGCATTATGAGTTTTCCCCGCAACTCCGTTTTCATGATTGTTAATACAACAACAAAAAAAGTTGTATGTTTCTTTAAGCCATGGACCTTATCAGTTTGGCACACCCATGTTTCCCCCTCCCCTCCCCCAGGGGAGTGGTACAACTTCCATTGAGAAACCCTGATATAGTATATCATATAATTGTTTTTTTTTTGTCTCTGTATAAAGAATCATTGTATTATTGTTGTGGGAGACTTCAACGCCAAGGTAGGAAAAGATAACACTGACATAAAAAAAAGTAATGGGGAAAGAAGGAAATGATACAATAAATCAGAGTGGAGAAATATTTATTGAAATATGTCTAACAGAGGGCATGGTCATTGGAGGAACAATATTTCCACGCAAAGAAATACATAAAACAACATGGATATCTCCAGATGATAGAACCAGAAACAAGATAGATCATTTTTGTATTAGAAAACAATTCAGAACATCTCTGATAGATGTAAGAGCATATAGGGGTGCAGATGTCAACAGTGATCACAACCTGTGTATAGGGAGTATAAGACTTAAACTGAAAAGCCAACACAAGAAATCAGTACTCAGAAAGATAAACAATCATAGCCTACAAGAAGAAAATACCAACAATGATTTCAGTCTGGAACTTACCAAACATTTTGCAGCACTCAAAGAGGTAGATGAGACAGATATAGATGAACTATGGAATTCATACAGCACAGCCATAATCACGACAGCAAAAGCAAGTGCTGGACTGCGATCAACAAGTAGAAAAGCATGGATATCAGATAACACATGAAAATATATACATGAAAGAAGAGCAGACAAATTAGCCATGTTGAATGTGAAGACAGATCTTGGAAAAGTTTTGGCAAAAGCAACATACAAAGAACTAGACAATAAAGTAAAAAGTTCAGCTAGAAGAGACAAAAGAGAATATATGGACAATATGGCAAAAGAAGCAGAAAATGCAGCAAAAACAGGAGACAGCAAAACTCTATGTAACATACAGAAGAAGCTAACAGGTGCTATTACCTCCAGGGAAAGACCAGTCTTTAGCAAAACAGGCAACCTATTACTATCAAGTAAAGACCAAAAGCAAAGATGGGCAGAATACTTCCAAGAAATACTTAATCGACCACACCCAGATGAATTAATAAATCTTGAAACCGATTTATCAGTCCACAACTAAACGTCAACTTAGATGAAATTACACTGAATGAAATTGAAACAGCAGTGAATCTAATGGCTAACAACAAAGCTGCAGGTGAAGATGAAATAACAGTTGAAATGTTAAAAGCTATTAACAGTGACAATATGAGCCAACTAAAAAAAATGTTTAATAAAATTTGGAAAGAAAAAAAAGTCCTTCTAAATGGAAAAAGGGAATCATTGTTAAAATACCCCCCCCCCCACCCCCACCCCCCAAAGGCAAACTCAGTGACTGCAATAACTGGAGGAATGTAACTTTACTATCAGTTGTGTCAAAGGTGTTTTGTAAAGTGATTCTGAATAGAATTAAGGATGTAAAATAGCCAGGATTTCGAAAAGGGAGAAGTTGTCTCAACCAGATCTTTACTCTAAGAATAATACTTGAAGAACATATTGAAAAGCAGAAACCATTAATCCTGAACTTCATAGACTTTAAAAAAGCATTTGATAGCATACACAGAGATTCATTGTGGAGAATTTTAAGACATTATGAAATACCATCTAAAATTGTCAATATCATTCAAAATCTCTACAACGGATATGTTTGTGCAGTCAAGACAGAAGAAGGAATGAGCGAATGGTTTCAGATTGAAACAGGAGTGAAACAAGGATGTATATTATCTCCATTGCTTTTTGGAATTGCCATAGACTTTATAATGAAAAGATGCTGTACAGGTAACACAGGTATTGATTGGGTACATGGGACCCAAATGGAAGATCTTGATTTTTGCAGATGACATAACTCTCATCAGTGACAATGTGAAATCGATGCAGAAAAAAATAGATTCCCTGTCTTCCTTGGCTAGCAAAATAAATCTTGAAATTAACAAAGACAAAACAAAAACAATGAAACTTCTCATTAATCAAGAAGGAAAAATATACATAGAAAGAACAGTTGTTGATGAAGTAAACCAATTTGCATACCTTGACAGCTACATAGACCAGGATGGTGGCACCAGGAAGGAAGTTAGAGTTATAATTGCAAAAGCAGCATTGTCCTTAAAAAATCTTGAGAATATATGGAATTCAAAAGCTATAAGCACAAAAACCAAGTTAAGATTATTCAATTCAAATTTGATATCCACCCTCATTTATGCATGCGAAAACTGGAAATCAACTAAAAAAAAAGACTCTTTTGAACACAAATGCGTAATGAAAATACTTGGTATAATGTGGAACAAATTCAAGATCAATGCAGAGATAAGACAGATGAGCAAACAACAACCTATATCATGGGTGATCAGAAAAAGAAGATGGACATATGTAGGCCATGTGATGAGAAGAAACAATCAAAGAATACCAAAACAAGCTATCAAGTGAAGCACAACTGGCCGAAGAAAAAGAGGTCGGCCATGTTAAACTCTAAAGAGGACATTGTTAAGAGAAGCCAGTTTAGTGGGCATCCCTTGCTTGATGAAACTGAAAGACTCACCGAGAACAGGAAAACTAGGCAAACAACTATGCGACGTTTAACGGCACAGGAAGGATGTAAGATGTAAGAAGAAATAATCATAAATAATAAATGAACATTAGATGCTGTATTTAGAGGACAGGGAAGAAGATGATGATGTAATATATTTTATAATTTAGTTAAGTATTCACAGAAACATTATAAGTAATAAATCTGGTACTTATGAGATGCACTTAATGTTAATATTATAAATACAATTTAACATTAATGAAATAAGTAACATTAATGAAATAAGTGATGTTTATGAATTGTGAAATAAGTTGAAAGACAGAAATTGCAGACAAAAAAGTTTTGTATATTATCTAGATACAATGAAAAGGTGCTAGCACCAGCATATTTGGCAGTTTTCAAGAAATTTATATGAAGTGATTGGCTAAATGGCACAAGAGAGAAAAAAGGCAGCTGATTTAAATTGAAATAATGAGGACTGTTTGAAAGAGAGAGTAATGACTATGAGAGCCTTTTGGCACAGCACATAATGAAAGAATAAATTAATATAATAAAAGATGATTATTTTCACAAATATTCTGACGTCTTATATCTTTCTGTTCACAGAGATATCATCATTGGACGTGAAGATGATGAGGTGTTTGAAGTCATTCCGAGTTCAAATCCTGAGTCCAGCTGTAGCCTTGATGCTGTTTTAGGAAAAGAAGAGCACATATATAAGTCTGCAACAGGCTTCTGTATTGAGAAATTTGATACCGAGAAGCTTTGTACAGGTTTTAATCTCTCTTAGTTAGCAGTATTAGTTTTAGGCTTATATTCTTACTTATTACATGTAAGATTCTTACATCTTACATCTTTCCCATGCCATTAAATGTCACACAGGGCTCGCATGGTAGTTCATGGTAGTTTTCCTGTTTTTGGCGAGCATTTCAACCTCATCAAGGAATTTTGGCCTACTAATTTTGCCCCTATTAACACCATTTTCTTTAGAGTTTCATGTGGTCAACCTCTTTCTTTTTGGCCTGTTGTGTTCCACTTGATAGCTTGTTTAGGGATTATCTGTTTCTTCTCATTATGTGACTTAAAATGCCCATCTCCTTTTTCTGATCACCCATGAGACAGGTTGTTGTTCACTCATGTGCCTTATCTCTGCTTTGTTCTTGAATTCATTCCACTTTATATTGAGTATTTTCCTTAGGCATTTGTTTTGAAAAGAGTAATTTGTTGTCTACATCTTTAATTGTTTTCCAGCTTTCACATGCATAAATGAGGGTGGATATTACATTAGAATTGAATAATCTTAACTTGGTTTTTGTGCTTATAACTTTTGAGTGCCATATTTTTTTTCAAGATTCTTGAATGTCAGTGCTGCTTTTGCAGTTCTAATTCTAATTTCCTTTCTAGTGTTACCATCCTGGTCTATGTAGCTGCTGAGGTATGCAAATTGGTATACTTCTTCAACAGCCGTTCCTTTTACATATATTTTCCATCTTGATTAGTGGGAAGTTTCATTATTTTTTTTTTCCTTGTCAGTTTCAAGTCCTATTTTGTTAGCTAGTGAAGACAGGGTATCTGTTTTTTTCATGCATAGAATTCACATTGTCTCTGATAAGAGTTATGTCATCTGCAAAATCAAGACCTTCTAGTTGTGTCCCATGTACCCAATCACATCCCGTTTTATCTGTAGTAGTTTTCTATTACAGATATGAAATAAAATCTTCATATTTTTCTGTAGAATTTTTATTACATTAAGTGAAAGCTGACAGACTTTGTTGTTTCTGCTGTAGTTTATTTCTGAAGGAGATATTCTTCAGAGTCTCTTTCACTTAAAGTAGTCAAATTTTCAAAGATAACACTGATTTTTGTTCAGAAACTTCTTCACTCAATGCTTTCTTTGACACTCAAGTGAAAAATTTGACTCTTGTTCAGATAACTGACATAGTTGATGGCTTTCTTGATATTGCTAGCAGCAATATTATTCATGGTGGTCCCGACACCATGTGTGGTGATATGAGTTTTAGCATAGGTGAGGCATAACTCATCATAGTTCCCAGGATGGTGAATTCTGCTAAAGAAATATTACATGTTCACTGCTTTTTAGTTCCACTCATGGACCAAAAAAAAAAAGCTGCCGTAACCCACTCCCAGTTGTATATGATGCTATACCTCAGCACTTTCATTGCATCAGCTGCAAAGAACATCATGCTTGCAGTTCCAGGGAAAGAGATGGAGAAGAATAAGATTTCATTGAACTGCATCAAAGTCATTTGTTATTTATAAGTGGTTTAAAATGCCAGAGTTCTGCAAATTGAGACCCCTTTTGACCTGGTTAATATGAGTTAATTCAATTAATCACGTCAAATAATTAATGATTTTTAACTAGATTTCACAGTAAGATAATTGAATGTATGTAAGTATATTGGTTTGAAAAGGAAGGAGAAGAGCACAGAGAGGAAAGATAACACTTCTGAGAAAAAAATCTTTCCACATGATCATCATCTCTAATTCAGGCCAGGATAAACCTGTTGTTAATGTTATTTTAATTTCAACATATAAAATCAATGCCAAGGAGTTTTAGTTTTTGAAATAAAAAAAAAAATTATTTCAAACCCTTTCCCAAAAGCACTTCATCAGAGTAAATTTTATATGTTCAGTTATAATGTGACTGGAATAAATAATATTAGTTTTAGATTGGTAATGAAAGCACATAATTATGTTATAATTATACTTTCCATTATTACTGGGGCCTCTAATGCCTTAAAGTTTGCTTTTTTCATTATTTTTTTGCATAATCAGGACAAATGTGTTTTTGATAGAAAACTTTCAGCCTTTTGATGAGCCTTTAAGTATTAATCACTTCAAACTGGCCATTGGAGCTTTACCATCATTAATAACCATGCTGTCACAACTGAAAGTTGTAAACTTGGATGATCCAGTTTTAAAATTAGATGGTTCTAAGTGGAGTGAAGGAGACATCTCATGGTATGTTCATTTTACATTTGAAATTACTAGAATGAGGTTACTCAATAGTAACTGTGTTAATTTATGTTATTGTAACTGACATGTCCAGGCACTGAATTTATACTTGTAGCTTATGTTAATGTCCAGGCGCTGAATTTATACCTGTAGCTGACATTAATGTCCAGGTGCTGAATTTATACCTGTGGCTGATGTTATAGTCCAGGCACTGAATTTATACCTGTGGCTAATGTTAATGTCCATGTGCTGAATTTAGACCCGGAGCTGACATTAATGTCCAGGTGCTGAATTTATACCTGTAACTGATGTTAATGTGCAGGCAGTGAATTTATACATGTAACTGATGGACAATATGAGGTCTGCACAAAAATCATTGGAAGCAGCAGAAATGTGGTTTATTAGAAGAATGTTGTGAATCCCCTGGACAGCAAAAATAAGTAATGAAGAATGTATGAGAAGAGCTGGAAAGACAAAAAATCTTGTGAAAAAGATAAGAGAGAGACAATGTACTTTCATAGGACATGCAATGAGAAGAGTAAAAAGTAAGTAAAGGTAACCCTGTCATGCCTTAGAGGCACATAGGGATATGGTGTTAGTGCCCATATTTTCCTTGACCTGTCAGCACACTAGAGGGTGATATGATCAGTATCACGCCTGGCTGCCTTTTCCTTCCCCAACTCCAGAAGAAGTCGGGTACCCATTTCTACAGTTGGGTGACTGGGGTGCCGCTGGCCGGATTCGAACCCCCGACCTTCGCCATGAGAGACCAGTGCACTAACCACTTCGCCACTCAGACACCCAATGAGAAGAGGGGGCATTGAAAATATTATAACAACAGGAAAAATAGAAGGAAGAAGATCAAGAGGAAGACCAAGAGAAATGATACTGGACAGTCTGACGGGATGGTGTGAGAGGAGATCACCAACTGAGCTGATAGCCTGCATGAAGGATCGTGTACTCTGGAGAAGCATAATAGCCAACGCCAATTGACATGGCACCTGATGATGATGAACTGATGATTTATACCTGTAGCTGATGTTAATATCCAGGTGCTGAATTTATACCTGTAACTGACATTAATGTCCAGGTGCTGAATTTATACCTGTAACTGATGTTAAAAAAGTAAAATTACAGTAGACTTCATAATGAAAAAATGCTGCACAGGCAACACAGGTATTGACTGGGTACATGGGAACCAACTAGAAGACCTTGATTTTGCTGATGACATAACTCTTATCAGTAATAATGTGAATTCCATGCAAAAAAAAAACAGATAGCCTGTCTTCACTGGCTAGCAAAATAGGACTTGAAATTAACAAGGACAAAACAAAAATAATGAAAATTCCTCTCAATCAGAGTGGAAAAATACACATAGAAGGGACAGATATTGAAGAAGTCAATCAATTTGCATACCTTGGCAGCTACATAGACCAGGATGGTGACACTAGAAAGGAAGTTAGGATCAGAATTTCAAAAGCAGCATCAATCTTCAAGAATCTTGAGAACATATGGAATTCAAAAGTTATAAGCACAAAAACCAAGTTAAGACTATTCAATTCAAATGTAATATCCACCCTCATTTATGCATACGAAAGCTGGAAAACAACTAAAGAAATAGAAAAGAAATTAGACTCTTTTGAAAACAAATGCCTAAGGAAAATACTCGGCATCAAGTGGAATGAATTCAAGAACAGTGCAGAGATAAGTCAGATGACTGAACAACAACCAGTCTCATGGGTGATCAGGAAAAGGAGATGGACATATGTTGGTCACTTGATGAGAAGAAATGATCAGAGAATCTCAAAACAAGCTATCAAGTGGAACACAACAGGCCGAAGAAAAAGAAGCAGACCGTGTGAAACTCTGAAGAGGACATTATTAAGAGAGGCCAAATTAATAGGCATAAAATCCTTTGATGAGGTTGAAAGACTCACCGAAGACAGGAAAAATTGGCAAACTACTGTGCAAGCCCTATGTGACGTTTAACGGCACAGGAAGGATATAAGATATAAGAACTGACTTTAATATCTCTCTCTCTCTCTGAACCTTAAGTGCCCAGGGCACATGGGGCTTCCGCAAGGGGACTTTAATATGCAGGTAGTGAATTTATAGCAGTAACTGCAAATTAGTGCAGAAGATCAGCCTGTATAGCAACTGACATGAATGTACAAATGGCAAATATTTGTAGTTGGTATTAATGTGCAGCAGTGAATTTATATCAGTAACTGGCATTAATGTGCAGGCAGTGAATCTGTACCAGTGACTGCATTAATATACAGTTACTAAATTTATATGGTAACTACATTAATGTATAGACATTGAATATGTAGTAGTAACTGTATTAATGTTCAGTTAAGTGGTTGCTATTTCAGATTACATTTAAGGCAGAAGAATTTTTATAAAGCGACGGTGAAATCTTATTGAAGTTTTTAGGGAGTAAAAATTTGCTCTAAACTTCATGGTTTTAAAAAAAAAAAAATCATGACCAATGCTCCCTCTAAGGGTTTGAGGTCTGCGTGCAAAATGTTCAGCTCGTGTGCAAAAAAATATTGTGTGTGCAAATGTGCATAGTAACTACACACACACACACACTCACAGAGAGAGAGAGAGAGAGTAAAGGTCTGTACATTTAATAACAGGATAGACCTGGTGTACTTTTCAGCAGTGGAAATTCATCTATTTTATTTATTTTACTTACCCTCTATTCTCTGTGTGCCCACTTGCCTCGTCACGATTCTGCTACAGTACTACTGAAACATCCGACCCAAAAGTCAATTCTCAACAAGAAAGAAACAGTAAAGGAAAAACATGTACCATCGTTGTATTTTTCTTGATCGCAATTATAGCACAGAGTAACATCTGGAAGTTGGAAAATAAAAGTAGCAGTTTCATTTTTCTTTTTGCGCTGCTCCAAAAATTTTGTGCTCTGTATGATTTTTTTCTGTGCGCAGCCGCTCAGCCTAGAGGGAACAGTGATTGTGACCCAAAATAAGTGAGCCCAAACTTCTCAAATGCTGTTTATTATTGTAGTGTTATCAGTTTGACGTTATGGTTTCTATTCCCATTTTAAAACACTGAGAATTCTTGCAGCTTATGGTAAGGTGTTTGATTTTGGATTTTGATACAAGTCCATTGAAGATTGAGACATAGATCATGAACTGATTATAGATTTTGATACAGGTCCACTAAGGTCGAGACACAGGCCATGAAATCTTTCAGTTATTTGTAGCACAATAGGAGATTAGGGAAGAGGAAACAGTTAACAGCATACAGAGTTTGGACTAAATAACAGAAATAGTATTAATGTTCTCTCTCAGCACTTTGTCATACATATAAAATGTGCTTATTGAGAATATAAATCAGCTGCCTAGTGAAATACCATAGACATGTATCAAATCCAAGCATATTACAGGATCTTTATTGACTATTCCATTCCGTAGTTTTTGTATGTAGTGTTTTGTATTGTATATATTGTAGACTCAGATTAAAGGATCTATGCGGGAAATATGCAAAATCTCATTTGCATTTGAAATAGTTTTGTGTGAATTTCATTTTAGCATCAACTACCAATGCAGCTATGACACTACAGTTGTTGAGGGGGAAAGGACACTCACACATTACAAAGAGACATTTAATATGTTCTTCCAGAAAGAGGTACATCTTCTAGGAAACTGTATAAGTATGTCAAGGTTATCAGTACTGAAATAAGGGGAAAGGGAAGGCAAGAAATGGGGAAGGTGAATTGTAAAATATATTGATAGTAAAAACAGGGAATTTAATATACATATCCAGACATTGATATTTTTCTTCAGTTTTCTGTTAAATGCTGCACAACCTAGAAAGACATTCTGGAGCTGATTATTTCATTCAAGCAAAAAAAAAAAAAAGAAAATGTATTCATTTGTAGATGATGAATAACAATGATCAATAATAGTTACAAAACAAAATAATTGAAGTTTTAAGTTATACTAAAGTTTTGGTCTGATTAATGCTGAAACTGATGACATTTTAATTTGCAGAATGTTCCAGAACCATTCCTGCCATATGATGTACATATTAGTGAATTTGAAACATACAGGGAGCACATTTACAACTCTGACTGTTCTGAAGCATTGAGTAATAGTGCACATGACAGAGAGGGGGACTTTCTTCTAGAAGATTTTGGTAAAAGCATTAACTGAAGGTCATATGAAGTAGTTATCATCATGTCATGATTTGCCTTTCACTCACAAGCATATAACTCCAAACAGTTCTTTAAAAGATTTCATGTGTTGGCTTTCCATTTCAGTTCTTCACATATTTCCTGTCACCATGTTAAGAAAAAACTGGAAGAAGTGGAGAGTTTTAAATATCTTGGATCACTACTAACTAATAATGGAGATACAATGAGGGAAATTAAAAGGAGGACATCTATCGCTCTTCAGAAAGTAAAACAAATAAAGACTCTGTGGAGAGGAGCAGACAGAACTACAAAAATAAGATTTTTAAGGGCATGCATCTTTCCCATTGCAACATATGCCTGTGAGACCTGGACACTTAACAAAACAGCTGAGAAACACATAAATTCCTTTGAATGTAAATGCTACAGAAGAGTTCTCCAAATATCGTGGACACAAAAAAGAACAAATATATCTATACTACAAGAACTTAATATTGAAGAAGGCTGGCTAGTAAAGAGGATTAAAGAGAGAAAACTTAAATATTTTGGACACATTAAACGTCATGATAATTTAGAGAAGACCATATTGGAAGGATACATAATGGGAAAAAGAAAGAGAGGAAGACCAAAACGAAGATGGCTGCAAGACATCGTTGACGATCTACAAATGGATGCATCAGTGCAGGCCATCTTGCTCACAACCAAGAGGCCTACATGAGTGCTGTTTGGGAGGCAAAGTTCCGCAAGGGACGTGCAAATGAATGAATGAATGCATGAATGATGTTAAGAAAATTTCCTTTATTGCATTTCTTTCTCTTGGTTGCTATTATATTTCTCTTGATTTGATTTGAATCTGATGTGATCTGTCCCATGCATAGGCCATGAAAAAGGAGAGATTTGATTTGACCCAAGTATGTATCACATTTCATAAAGTGTCCTGCATAATCAAGTTTGTAAAAACTAGCGATCACACTAGGATTTTTTGAAACCAGTACAGTTTGACCCATCCTTCACCATGCATGAAGTACTCTCTGAAATACCAGTTTTCTCAGCACAACATTCTGTACTTTATACTTTTTTGTTAATTGCAAAATTGAACACATTTTACAAGCATCAGTGGGAATTAAATTTTGTATGAAATTTTGTTATTGTCTGCAACAAGATTTTGTCTTTAGAAATTGCTCATATGCTGAGTCAGAGTCAGAAGTGGCTGATTTTCCTCCATGCAAATTGAGCATTATCATTCTACTGGCCTGTTTATTCTCCAACTGATTTCACTGGTTGCATTTTACTAGGTTTTTTATAATATAAACTGGTCACAGTAACCAACAACCTTCAAAAGTCAGTTTTTCTCTTTTTTTTTCAGTTAGTAATTTACAAGTAAGTGCTGGGTAACATGATAACTGGCTAAATATACTATATTCAGTAGAAAAAATAATTTCATATATTGACATGAAAAAACAGATAGCCTTTCTTCACTGGCTAGCAATATAGGACTTGAAATTAACAAGGACAAAACAAAAGTAATGAAAATTCCCCTTAATCAAAATGGAAAAGTACACATAGAAGGGACAGATATTGAAGAAGTCGTTCAATTTGCATACCTTGGCAGCTACATAGACCAGGATGGTGACACTAGAAAGGAAGTTAGAATCAGAATTGCAAAAGCAGCATCGATCTTCAAGAACCTTGAGATCATATGGAATTCAAAAGTTATAAGCACAAAAACCAAGTTAAGACTATTCAATTCAAATGTAATATCCACCCTCATTTATGCATGTGAAAGCTGGAAAACAACTAAAGAAATAGAAAAGAAATTAGACTCTTTTGAAAACAAATGCCTAAGGAAAATACTCGGTATCAAGTGGAACGAATTTGAGAACAATGCAGAGATAAGACAGATGACTGAACAACAACCAGTCTCACGGGTGATGAGGAAAAGGAGATGGACATATGTTGGTCACTTGATGAGAAGAAATGATCAGAGAATCCCAAAACAAGCTATCAAGTGGAACACAACAGGCCAAAGAAAAAGAAGCAGACTGCGTGAAACTCTGAAGAGGACATTATTAAGAGAGGCCAAATTAACAGGCATAAAATCCCTTGATGAGGTTGAAAGACTCACCGAAGACAGGAAAAATTGGCGAACTACTTTGCGAGCTCTATGTAACATTTAACGGCACGGGAAGGATATAAGATAAGATATTGATATGTGACATTCAGGACTAACATCACAGCATAATTCCTGTCTTTATCTTTTTTTCCCTGGGATTACCCAACTGTAAAGAACAGTGTTGTCTTAACTCTGCAGCATCTTATAAATCTTTTTTTTTTTTCCTCATTTGCTCCTTTTTACTTCTCCTATCTATACAGTAAAAAATAATTGTTTCAAGTCATCTCCCACTATATATTCATTTACTAGATGACTGGTGTGTAAAACAGCCATAATGTGTAGTACTTGAACCAAGCTTGCCAGAAAATTGAGATATCTCTGTTAAAAATTGATTTAGTGTTACATTTAGTCATATTTAAAGACTGAACATTTTCTCTCTTCTGTCTTTAAAAAGAAAATAAAAATTAGGAACTAGGGTACAGTTTAATTTATTGTCACCATCATTAGCCAATTATATTTCATTTATGTGCTGATACTTTACTTCTGTTGTATTGTGACCACTGTTTGAAAAGTAAAGATATTAAATTAGCTGAAAAGTGACTTGAATTTATTGTATTGTCCATATATAAATAATGAAATATGTTTTGGTGGAGAACCACATTTATAATATCTTATCTTATATCCTTCCCGTGCCGTTAAACGTCACATAGGGCTCGCAAAGTAGTTCGCCAATTTTTCCTGTCTTTGACGAGTCTTTCAACCTCATCAAAGGATTTTATGCCTGTTAATTTGGCCTCTCTTAATAATGTCCTCTTCAGAGTTTCACGCAGTCTGCCTCTTTTTCTTCGGCCTGTTGTGTTCCACTTGATAGCTTGTTTTGGGATTCTCTGATCATTTCTTCTCATCAAGTGACCAACATATGTCCATCTTCTTTTCCTCATCACCCATGAAACTGGTTGTTGTTCAGTCATCTGTCTTATCTCTGCATTGTTCTTGAATTCATTCCACTTGATGCCGAGTATTTTCCTTAGGCATTTGTTTTCAAAAGAGTCTAATTTCTTTTCTATTTCTTTAGTTGTTTTCCAGCTTTCGTATGCATAAATGAGGGTGGATATTACATTTGAATTGAATAGTCTTAACTTGGTTTTTGTGCTTATAACTTTTGAATTCCATATGTTCTCAAGATTCTTGAAGATTGATGCTGCTTTTGCAATTCTGATCCTAACTTCCTTTCTAGTGTCACCATCCTGGTCTATGTAGCTGCCAAAGTATGCAAATTGATTGACTTCTTCAATATCTGTCCCTTCTATGTGTACTTTTCCAATTTGATTGATGGGAATTTTCATTATTTTTGTTTTGTCTTTGTTAATTTCAAGTCCTATTTTGCTAGCCAGTGAAGACAGGCTTTCTGTTTTTTCTTGCATGGAATTCACATTATTACTGATAAGAGTTATGCAATCAGCAAAATCAAGATCTTCTAGTTGGGTCCCATGTACCCAGTCAATACCTGTGTTACCTGTGCAGCATTTTTTCATTATGAAGTCTATTGTAATCCCAAAAAGTAAAGGAGACAGTATACATCCTTGTTTCACGCCTGTTTCAATCTGGAACCATTCACTCATCCCTTCTTCTGTCTTGACTGCACAAACATATCCATTGTATAAGTCCTTAATGATGTTGACAATTTTAGATGGTATTCCATATAGACATAAAATTCTCCATAATGAATCTCTGTGTATGCTATCAAATGCCTTTTTAAAATCTATGAAGTTCAGTATTAATGGTTTCTGCTTTTCAATATGTTCTTCAAGTATTAGAGTAAAGATCTGGTTGAGACAGCTTCTCCCTTTTCGAAATCCTGCTTGTTCTTCTCTCATTGCAGTATCAACTATATCTTTGAGTCTGTTCAAAATGACCTTGCAAAATACTTTATAATAAAACACTGACAAAGAAATGTTATTTATGACATATTTGACAAATGATAGCAAAGAGTTAATGTTAATATTATCCTTGTAATGATAACATTGTTAGAATTTTTAAAAAAGCAAAAAACGTTTACTACAGTTATTTTGTTGTAAATGCTGTTCTTCATGTTCTATTTCTCTTACAAGCTCCTGACAGATGTAAGCTAATTTCTGGACTAAATGAGGTAAATGTGATATGTGACCATCATGAAGTCTGGACAGATGTTCAGAACAGAACCATCATGTCATTCATAACTCTGAACAATATGGGCAAGTGCCACTTTTTTGTATGTTTATAGTGTTTCTTATCTGACTGTGAATTTTGATAAGAAATTGTCAAGTATACTTTTGATTCAAGTACTTCAGTAGAATAGTCCATGCCTTCAAAATTTCCATGCAGTACAGAATTCAATGGTTTGACTCAGAAAAATCTTCAGATAAGGCTACAAAAGCTTCTAGGATATAATTTTCAATGCTTTCAAATACAGATTTAATATAATTGAAAGATTTCAGTGCTTTTAACTATGTGTGTGTCCCATAGCATTTGCATGCTGTAGGGGTATGAAATGTTAGTACCTTCAGATTTCTAGGTCATAACAGCTTTTGAGGTAGGAATGTTAGAGCTTCTTCTCATTGTCTTTAATTTCTTAAGGAATCAGCGGTACCCATTTTTTTTTAGGCTAGGTTGACCACAGTGCCGGTTTGTTTTCCACTCTAAAAATTTGAGTGCAAAATTAAACCAAGAATCTTCTGATCAGTATGCAAGTACACTAACCACTACACCACCACCGCACCTTTAACAGTGTAGGATAACTGATTAATTAGGCTGTTTTCCAGGTTTCTCTCCTGAAGTTCAGATTGTCAACAATGGAGGATTTCAGGAACCTCTCTTCCCTTTTATTGAGCAAAGGCTTGTAGAAGTAATGCCTGACAGGGAAACATCACTCAGGAGTATGCTGCTTTCTCCACTCAAGACCCTAGCTCCAGAACATGTCTTGTTTTCTAATTGGTAGGTTGTGTTTGTGGAAAACAGTCAAAAACACACATTTTTCACAAGTTTCAGGTAAAGAAAAATATGAAGAAAATAGAACCAGCGTGTAGAAGAATGATGCCAGGCTAGCAAGAGAAGAATGATTTGGTAGCAATATCCCAGTTTGCAATAAGTCCTCCTGTGCTAGTGATAGTTCTGAAATTATTCATTATTTCAGATGGTTCTCCAAGGTTTTTTGTGTCACATACAGAACTTCACATTGACATTACACAATCCAATAAAAGTCCAGCCTTCAGTATTAACATAGGAGTTTTATTGATTGGAAACATTCAGTGATGATTGATGAATCAAGGAAGATAATCAACAAGATCTCACATAAAACAGAAATTTCACAAATAACACCAATCTCATAAATACAGTATTTTTTTCTTGGTCAGTTCTGTCTATGAACTGCAGTGAGCACAGTTATTCCATAATTCATTATATGTTGTCAAGCAAGTCATCCCTGTTGTGTTGGTTATACCGCAGTTATATCTCACTGTGAATCTAATGAACAGGTATTCCTATTTCAGCTCAAGGAAAGTCTTTTTGAGATTCCACTGACAATGGGTTAGAGCTTTTGTCTCTGTTAGTTCCAGTAAATTTCATAAGCATCCTCCCATCTTGAAGTCTTTATGTCATCTTCACATCTGCACATGCCAGCTTGCTCAAACCTGTGTACCTGTTCACAGGCCATGTCTGTTTGGTTTGGACCAAAAGTGATCATTGGTGGGGGTCCCCGAGGGGGAGGTAACAATCGTTAGTCAAAGTGTCTGTTTTTGTCTTCTCATGGTCATCTCCCTTCATATAACTCACTGGAGGTCTTGTCAGAAATGTTATGAACAACTGAAGACCAACAATTACACCTTAAAATAACATGTATTCCCCAGTTTTATTAAGATTTATTTAATTAGATTGTGAATGTAAGTGTTGACAATGTTGCTTTTCCATACTCCACTTTCCATTGTGTTTTCTGCAGTTCATTTGTCTTGTACAGTGATATCTATAAGGCATTTATAAGGGATTTTTCCATTAGCCACATCTGAATTTTACATCATTTGAGTGGGAAATAAGAAACAAATTTGAAAATAGTGAACACACTAATCATTGCAAGACAAACTTAGCTGATTAAGCCAAACAAATATTGATAGAATTAGCCTTTAGAGAAGCTGCTGTGTGAAGGCTGATTTTGGTGTACCAGTAGTCTCAGCTCAGGGCACAATGACTTACCTTGTGATTGTGTATGTCTGATGGCCCTTGGCCCTAAACCTAACTCTGATTAAAAATATTTGCACAGAAATCAGGTCCAGACATGCACCAAAACTAAATATGTGCATGCATAATCCTAACCTAAAAAATTATCACCAGAAATCAGGTCAAAACACACAGTGGAAGTTGTGATGCCCAAACTTAGGCTGAGACTATTGTTTTAAAAAAAATCCTGTGCCAGCAGACACTCCCAGTAACAAATGTCACCTTCTATAAACAGCTGACATCTACCTACTTTAGAAATGTCTTCTAGGACATAAAAAGCCATTATTTTGAAAAGTTTGAATAGCTTATTTTTTTAACAATGTATACTTAGGTTATTTCATAGCTTTAAATGTTTTTAAAAAGACTTTTCTGTCCTTTCTTACTCTCTCTCTCTCTCTGACATCTTTCTCCTGCCCCAGCTGTCATTATATTGTTTATAAATGCCCATTTTTATAGTTTGTCTCATGTTCAAAACTGGTTTTGTTTTTAAAATTTCTAAGTCTTTGTGTATGATATGCTAATAAAAAGCACAGAACAAGTAAACTGACTAATATAACTGAACTTGGACCATTTTATTTTTGTTTTCTTTGTTTATGAAGTGATATAATGTAAATCATTTCTCCAGTTGTTTCATATGCAAGGATTTCAAACAAATAGAGAAGGGCATCTGGAATCAAGCAAAATATTTTGATGAGACTCAGATACCAGGTCAGTGTAAAGATTACATTATGAGACCACGCGTCTTGTTTCTTTAATTTCTTTGAAGACAAACACTGTATTGCTTCTTAACATTACACTTTCACTTGCTTGATATGGGTATTTGAAAAATAAATGTAAATACCCCTGCATTTTGTTCAGAGTAAATGCTTTTAAGTTTAAGTGATTTGTAACATTTAAGTGATTTTTTATAAACAGGGAAGCAGTTTTAATTTGTGATGTTTGCCATGGTTTTATATATTTGATGTGAGAGTGTATAAAATCATTGTCATTGTGATCAGCAGTGCCTTTTCTTGTGGCACACAATCAACATAATAATCACTTTTTTCTATTCCACTGAAGTATGCAATATCAGAATTTGAAAAAAAAAAAACCTGGCTGCCAATGATAGCTTGTTTTAGTTCATTCTAATGCTTTAATTTATTTGAAGGTATTCTTTGTTCTTTTTTCTCTTACCCGTGTTTATATAGTTCTTAAGTTGTTCATAATGCTTCAATAACAAGAGTGATTTTCTGGTTTGTGTAAGAATTTTCCACTATTACATTCTGTTTAATGTATGGGATTATGCTGGTTGAGTCATAATCGTTTATGTTAGCGCATATGTATATTATCTCCCTTGCTTTTTGGAATTGCCTAGACTTCATAATGAAAAAATGCTGCACAGGTAAAACTAAGATCTTGATTTTACAGATGACATAACTCTTATCAGTGACAGCGTGAAATCAATACAAGAAAAGATACCCGTTCTTCACTGGCTAGTAAAATAGGACTTGAAATTAACAAGGAAAAAATAAAAATAATGAAACTTCTCATTAATCAAGAAGGAAAAATATACATAGAAAGAACAGCTGTTGAAGAAATAAACCAGTTTGCATACCTTGGCAGCTACATGAACCAGGATGGTGACACCAGAAAGGAAGTTAGAATTAGAATTGCAAAAGCAGCATTAACCTTCAAGAATCTTGAGAACATATGGCATTCAAAAGTTATAAGCACAAAAACCAAGTTAAGATTCTTCTTCTTCTTCCTAGTACGCATTGTCTGTCTATATCTGCAGTCCTGTCTCTTGGATAAATTATAAATAAAGTATGGCTGTTGGTCTTACAAGACTGCTCTGCATCTCACCATTCTGCACACCTTTCACTTCAGTTTGAATAGTTATTTGTGTACAATCTGCTTCTTTCCATGGTGTATGCTCTGGTACAGATGATAATGGAGTGACTACAGTTGGAAGGTCAGGTATCAGCTTACGCATACGCTTGGCCTGATGAATGAAGCTGCTTCTTTTAAGCAGTCTTAGTGCTAAGTTATTGAATCTCTCCTTCAGGGGATGGCTTACAGAGCTGAAGAATTTCTCCCCCAAGGTCATGACCTTTGTGTCTCTGTGTTCTTTTAGCGTTTGAACACCAACTATTTTCTGCATTTCTGCTACTGGTGTGGACATCATGGCACCTGTGATAATCTGTAGTGACTGATTTTGTACCTTGTCTAGATTATGCAGTTTAGTTTTTGATGCTGTGCATCAAGATGTTGAGCCATATTCTAAATGTGGTAGAATACTTTGCTGATATACATTCTTGGGGATTCTTTCACTGGCTCTCCATGTGGTTCCACTCAATTTTCTTAATATGGCTAGTTTTCTTCTGGCTTTTTCTTCTGCCCTGCTGATGTGTTGCTTCCAGGTCAGTTTTGAGTCAAGAGTCACTCCTAAGTAAGTGGTTGTCCATCCATAAGGATATTTCATTTACAAAGATCTTACCTGCTTTCTGTTTAGACGAGAGAGTGAACAGAGTGATACTTGATTTCTCAGTGTTGATACTTACGTACCATTTGTTTGTCCATGATGTCAAGATGTCTGCTGCTCTTTGGGGTCTCTGTGTAGCAACTGTCGTTTATTCATCTGTACACCACATGACCAGATCATCTGCATACAGTGCCACTTTTATTCCATAGGAAAGTTCCTTGACCAGGTCATTAACGAATATCAGGAATAGTGTAGATGAAAGGACTCCTCCTTGTAGTACACCATGTCGCAGCAGTACTTTCTGGCTTTTGTGTCCATCCATTACTACTCTAGCTCTTCTATTGTGTAAATAGGACTTTATCCAGTTGTACAGTCTTCCATTCACATTGCAGTTTCTTAGTTTCCACAACAGACCATTTTTCCATACTTTATCAAAGGCTTTCTTCAGGTCTATCCACACTGTAAGTACAAGGTTTTTCTCTTGGAATGCATCCTCAGTCTCTTGAGAGAGATAGGTCACTTGATCTTCTGTACTGTAGTACTGCCTAAATCCTGCTTGTTGTGCAGTGAGAAGGTTTTCACTTTCTAGGTACCATTTTAGCCTCAGATCAGTGATGTGTTCCATCATTTTGCAGAGGCAGCTAGTGAGACTGATTGGCCTGTAGTTGAAAGGTTGTATCACTGTTTTTCCCTGGATTTAGCAGTGGTACCATGCTTGCTTCATTCCAGATTTGGGGTAATTTACCTGTGCTCCAGCACATATTGAAAATATCCAACAGCTTTCCCATTGCTGCCATTCCCAGGTTCTTGATAATTTCATTGGACACTCCATCTGGTCCTGGTGATTTCCTTGGTCTAACTCGCTGCATGTGATTGGCGCATCCATGACCTCCACTTTTCTGCCTTGTTCCTCCTCTTTCTATAGGTCAATGCACACTGCACGTTCTTCTCTGGATGGATATCAATGTTGCAGTATTGTGCAAACATGCGAGCAAAGTGATCCACTACCTGCTTATCTGTAAGAGTTTTCCCATCCTCTGTTAGTGTAATATTTGTACTTCTTCCAGTGCTCTCATCGTTTAACTATTTGATTAGTTTCCACACTTTCCTTCCATCCTTTTCAAAGTTTAGGGATTCTGTTTTCTCTCTCCAACTTTCTCATCTGGTTTGCAGCTTGGCTCTCTGAAATTTGACCTTAGCATGTTGGTAATTGTTGTGGTGTTCTTGGCAAGGTCTATTTTCTGCTTGCTTTTGAGCTGTTTCCATGTCATCATGGAATTTTCCCAGCTCACTAGACCAGTATGATTTATAGTCCCTCGAGCTTCTCTGGGAATGGTTTCACTGGTGGCCTGAAGGATAGAAGCATTGAAATGGTACCTAGAAAGTGAAAACCTTCTCGTTCCACAACAAGCAGGATTTAGGCAGTACTACAGTACGGAAGATCAAGTGACCTATCTCTCTCAAGAGATTGAGGATGCATTCCAAGAGAAAAACCTTGTACTAGCAGCGTGGATAGACCTGAAGAAAGCCTTTGATAAAGTATGGAAAAAAGGTCTGTTGTGGAAACTAAGAAACTGCAATGTGAATGGAAGACTGTACAACTGGATAAAGTCCTATTTACACAATAGAAGAGCTAGAGTAGTAATGGATGGACACAAAAGCCAGAAAGTACTTCTGCGACACGGTGTACCACAAGGAGGAGTCCTTTCGCCTACACTATTCCTTGTATTCATTAATGACCTGGTCAAAGAACTTCCCTATGGAATCAAAGCAGCACTGTATGCAGATG
Organism: Achatina immaculata; assembly: GCA_009760885.1. Taxonomy (NCBI): domain Eukaryota; kingdom Metazoa; phylum Mollusca; class Gastropoda; order Stylommatophora; family Achatinidae; genus Lissachatina; species Lissachatina immaculata. The sequence continues at coordinate 26,696,246 of CM019705.1, read as the reverse complement.
ATCTGGTCATGTGGTGTACAGATGAATATGCGACAGTTGCTACACAGAGACTCCAAAGAGCAGCAGACATCTTGACATCATGGACAAACAAATGGTGTGTAAGTATCAACACAGAGAAATCAAGCACCACTCTGTTCACCCTCTCATCTAAACAGAAAGCAGGTAAGATCTTTGTAAATGAAATACCCTTAAGGATGGACAACCAACCCACTTACTTAGGAGTGACTCTTGACTCAAAACTGACTTGGAAGCAACACATCAACAGTGCAGAAGCAAAAGCCAGAAGAAAACTAGCCATATTAAGAAAATTGAGTGGGACTACATGGGGAGCTAGTGAAAGAATCCTCAAGAACGTATATCAGCAAAGTATTCTACCACATTTAGAATATGGCTCAACATCTTGGTGCACAGCATCAAACACTACGCTGCATAATCTAGACAAGGTTCAAAATCAGTCACTACGGATTATCACAGGTGCCATGAGGTCCACACCAATAGTAGAAATGCAGAAAATAGTTGGTGTTCAACCGCTAAAGGAACGTAGAGACACAAAGGTCATGACCATGGGAGAAAAATTCCTTAGCTCTGTAAGCCATCCCCTGAAGGAGAGATTCAATAACTTGGCATTAGGACGGCTTAAAAGAAGCAGCTTCATTCATCAGGCCAAGCGTATGCGTAAGCTGATACCTGACCTTCCAACTGTAGTCACTCCATTATCATCTGTACCAGAGCATACACCATGGAAAGAAGCAGATTATACACAAATAACTATTCAGACTGAAGTGAGAGGTGTGCAGAATGGTGAGATGCAGAGCAGTCTTGTAAGATCAACAGCCACACTTAGTGTTCTAGATGACAAATATCCATGTGACACCTGGATACGTGTGTATACAGATGGATCTGCACATAATGCCATAAAGAATGGTGGGGCAGGAGCATATATTGAATATCCAAACAACACCATTGACAAGATTTCCATACCCACTGGTAAATACTGCAACAACTTTGATGCAGAAGTTAGGGCAATTATTGCTGCAGTTGAAAAACTATCAGACTCCAGAATTGATACATGTCCTGTAGTAATTCTCACAGATGCAAGATCAGTACTGGAGGCTCTTCAGTGCAACAAACTACCAGACCTTAAGGATGCCTTGTCAAAAATTGGCTTACAACATGGAGTCACTTTGCAATGGATTCCCTCCCACTGTGGGATACCAGGCAATGAGAAAGCTGACCATCTGGCCAAAGAGGGCACTGAAATGGAGCAACCAGACATACCAGTCACCTATAATCAGAAGAAAAGCATGATAAAAACCTACAGGAAGCCACAAACACCACCACATGATGACTATCACATGCTAAACAGAAAGGAACAAGTCACCATCTTCCGTCTCCGAACAGGACACAGCCGACTCCGAAGTCATATGTATACAAAGTTTAAGGTTGGTACTACTAATCTATGTACATGTGCCCAGGTGCCCCAAACCGTGGAACATATCCTCCAGAACTGCATCAACTACGAGACACTGAGAAATAATTACTGGCCCAGTGAAACCACTAAAGAAGATAAGCTCTACGGTTCCATACATGAGTTACAAAAAACAGTGAAATTTATCCAAGAGACAGGACTGCAGATATAGACAGACAGTGCGAACGAAGAAGAAGAAGAAGAAGCATTGAATTCCGTCACTGTGCTGTTAATATTCTTACCTTCTATGGACAGCTGTCCCACCAGGATACCTGTACAATGTCTGTACATTGTCCAGTTTGTTTTTTTATAGTTCCATCTGGGGAGAGGGCTACTGGTGTTAAGTAGTTCATTTTCTATTGTCAGGAAGAAGACTGGTCAGTGGTGGCTACTTCCAAGTTGTTTTCCAACGTCACGTGTAATGTTCCACTTCAGGTGTGGAGAGTGGAATACCAGATCTGGCAGGATATATTTAACATCATGTGCCAAGAACATAGTGAAACACGAGCATTGTTTTGAAAAGCTATGGGTTATAGTTGCTAGTTAGAACACCCAGAGTGGATTCAGAAACCAAGCTTCTCAGTAGACTGTATGGTTCTAAGGACTGTAAATGCGTCTCAAACAGCCTCTGGCAGTCAAGTCCAGCTCCTGGCCTTCCAGTGGCAGAACTGTTTAAACTGACAGGAGAAGGGGCGAGGGTGAATATCTGGCGTCTGAAAACCAGATACTTAGGGTAGATGAGTGGCACGTTTGGTAGCTCATCTGCTGCTGTTGGCGAGATTTTTCAGTTGCCGTGCGTGGAGCGGTGCTCCTACCGGCCAATGAAGAAAGGTGCAAATGAGGTTGCCACGCAGCATCACTGCGGAAAAGGTGGTAGAAAGGATAAAGCGAAGCAAACAGTCAAATCACGGCACCTCTGGTCTGGAGGTCGGCCACGTCCTGAGTGCAGTCATATCGGGTGAAATGCATGAACTGGCTTGTCCCAGAGGTTAAGACACTGCTGGCGAGACTCTTCAAATGCCGCGCGTGGAGTGAAGCTCCTCCCGGTCAAGGAAGAAATGTGGAAAAGAAATAAAGGTTGTTGTGCGGTGCCGATGGGAAAGGTGGTGGAAAGGATAAAGTGAAGTTTAATCAGTATGTCCAGTAGTATCACTACAAGAGCTATACATACCACGGCACCTCTGCTCTAGAGGCCGGCCACGTCCGAAATACACCTACACTGGTGAAATATGCCTAAACTGGCACACGCCAGGGGTGGAACTTGATGGCTAGACATGTCATGCCACCTCCGCTCTAGAGGTCGGTCACGCCTGATATACACCCATACTGGTGAATTTCGCCTAAACCGGCTCACACCAGGGGTGAATCTTGAAGGCTATGCATGTCACAGTACTTCTGCTCTAGAGGTCGGTCACGTCCCAAACACACCCATACTGGGATAATATGCCTAAACCGGCTTAACCCAGAGGTGGAAGTCACTAGTGGCGAGGATTTGTCCTCCTGGAGAAAAGCTCCATCCTGGTCACAACTAGGAAGGGTAGCGGCCACGACTGCAAAATGCTGAAGTCGGAGACACCGGACCAGGGCAGTCTAGATAGGCAACCACCTCTCACCCGGCGGGGATGTTTGCGTATCCTAATCACGCTGAGGTTTTCCGGTGAGAAAGTCCAACTCTGGACTGGATGGGCAACCACCTCTCACCCGGTGGTGATACACGGGTATCTCAAAACACGTCGAGGTTTTCCGGTGAGAAGGTACAACTCTGGCCTGAGTGGGCTACCGCCTCTCACCCAGCGGGGATGCACTGATATCCTAAACACGCCGAGGTCTTCCGGTGAGAAAGTCCAACCCTAGACTAAACTGGTGCAATGAAAACCACGGTGTCATGCAATCCCGCTTCTGAGACCCACCAAGAATACAGGCTAAAGCCCTGTGATACTCTGAACCCCTTGTGGTCCTCTCGTGGATCTCGTGTGGTCCTTTCGGGACCACACAGGAGACCACGGGACCTAACGAGGACCACAGGCGTAAATTCAGTAGGATCACAGTGCGGTTTTGGTGGTAGAAGCGAATGAAGAAGAAGAAGAAGTAGACTGTACCATCATTTGGAGAGGGGGGGGGGGAACAGCACCAGGTCTGCACTGTTTCCATTCCATATCCAGACTGAGCATGTTACTAAGAGCACTTTGTTACTAAGAGCACAAATGAAATAGATATGACAGGGTCCTGACCAGCTCACATTCACTGGCCCCTGATAACCACTAACACCATCATCTTTGCTCTAGAGAACTCTTTATAAAAAAGCATCTTATTTCTACATCAGAACCTGTTTTACCTCAAGAAACCAGACCAGAGCTAATAGGTGAAGTTTGTGCTTGCCTCGGGATCAAGCCAGAAGAAATTTTTGCTGAAGATGAAGATTTAAGTTGGTCATTTGATGAACCAGATAGTGAAAGTCCTATGTATGATATAGCCACATTAGATGAGGACATCCCAGTTCAAATGCAAGATATTTCAGAAAGTTTTTCAAAGTTTGATTGTACTGAGTTAGGTAAGATTGTTTGTTATTTAAGTTGTAATATTATTCTGTTATTTGGGTTTCATTTTATAAAAAAAATTTATTCTGTGAGTAGACTAATATTTTTCTAGTGCATTACTTAGGATGGGGTGTCTGAGTGGTGAAGTGGTTAGTGCACTGGTCTCTCATGGCGAAGGTCGGGAGTTCAAATCCGGCTGGAGGCACCCCAGTCACCCAGCTGTAGAAATGGGTACTCAACTTCTTCTGGAGTTGGGGAAGGAAAGACGGCCAGGCGTGATACTGACCATTTCACCCTCTAGTGTGCTGACAGGTGAAGGAAAATATGGGCACTAACACCATATCCCTATGTGCCTCTAAAGCATGACAGGATCACCTTTACCTTTTTTTTTTTTTTATTACTTAGGATGAGGTGTACGTTGATAAGATAGGGGTAGTGCTGATATGTCTTCACTAAAACTACCTGTATACACAGGAGCCATATATCTGATAGGCTTAACTACCGTATTTAAATGAAGCACTAGCAGTCTCATTGAGGGAGTATCCATTCCTGGTATGCAAAGTCTAGTCCTAGAAGTGAGACAGAAGAATCATATAAACCAAGGACTCACAAAACAAAAATAGACTCTGGAAGTATATCTTTCAGGCAGAGAAAATATGATTGTCCCCAGCAGAAGAAATTAGGACCTCACCAGTCCAATCTCAAATTAAGAAACAGGCTTAAAGTATCAGGAGATAAGGAAAGTAGTGCAAAAAATTCATCCCCAGGTCAACAACTAAAAGGCCATTGTTCAAGAAAAGGTGTTTGAAGATTTGAAAGGGAGATATAAGAAAAGAAACAAAGAGTGTGGAATACTTTTTATTCTGATGAGTGCTGAAGAAGAGCAAAGAAGAATTAAATGTTAATAATAAACAGAAATCACTGAAGATTACACTAGAAACAAAATTTGTTCAGCAGTGTTTCAATACCACAGAGAGCATTCACAGTATCCCTGGACTTTTCCAGCTGTAACTTAAATATAGAACATATTGTGAACACTTTGTGGGTTAATCCTATTATAATTATTAGTCTTTCAAAAGTTGTCAAAAATATTAATAGTTTTCTAAGGTACTCCACAAACTTCTATTCCATATTTTGATCCAAATTACTGTTACTTATAATGTATCATGATTTATAAGTTCATATTGTTTCACAATTTTATATGCTGATAATGTTTTATGATTTTATAAGCTCTAAATTAAATAAAAAAGAAATAGACAAGAAATTAGACTCTTTTGAAAACAAATGCATCAGAAAAATACTTGGTATAAAGTGGAATGAATTTAAGTACAACACAGAGATAAGACAGATGAGCAAACAACTTGTCTCATGGGTGATCAGAAAAAGAAGATGGACATATGCAGGCCATGTGATGAGAAGAAACAATCAGAGAATACCAAAACAAGCTGTCAAGTGGAGCACAACAGGCCCAAGAAAAAGAAGCCGATTACGTGAAACTCTAAAGAGGACATTGTTGAGAGAGGCCAGTTTAGTGGGCATAACATACGAGGGGAAGTCGCTAAGTAACTCGCAAATCGAAATATTTTATCAGTGGCAATTATCAGGTAGTATTTAAATATATCTTTAGATAGTACCATCATCCAACTTTATAACAGTTGTATGTAAGGAGGTGCTGGGAGTTAAATGTGCGCATGCGCAAAGCAATAACAAAATGGCTACCCAACTGTTAGTGTGTACCAAAGAAGAACAGAGAAGTGTAGTGCGATTTTTGTGGGCTAAAGGACATTCAGTTGAGGACATTCATAAGGAAATGATTACAGTTTATGTTGAAAAGTGTTTATCACATAAAGTGGTCTATAACTGGGTAAAAGAATTTTCTTAGGGACGCACTGAATTTGTTAACAAAGTCTGACTTTGCTTTCCTGTTCAGATTGCAACAGAAGCAACTGTGTAACGTGTGAATGAGATTATCAGAGCTGATAGACGAGTAATGATAGACAGTGTAGCAAGTGCAGTCAGATGTTCACATGGCTTAGTCTACAGAATAATGCATGAGCAGTTGAATTTTCTGAAAGTTTGCTCACGTTGGGTACCCAGAGATCTGAATGATGAACACAAAATGAACCGATTTGGTTTGTCATTGCGGCATCTCTGTCATTACACACATGAAGGTGAAGACATGCTCCAAAGGATTATTACTGGAGACGAATCTTGGGTGCACCACTACCAACCCAAATCAAAATGTGCCTCAATGCAATGGAAACACCCATCATCACCATGTGCAAAAAAATTCAAGATTACGCCTTCTGTGGGGAAGGTCACGCTGACTGTGTTCTAGGATTATCAAGGAGTGTTGTTAACCAAGTTCCAGAAGTATGGTGACAGTGTGAATTCTGTATCATACTGTGAAGTTCTGTCAATGCTACAGGATGCAATTCAAAGAAAATGTCCTGGTCTGCTGACTAGAGGTGTGCTTCTCCTTCATGACAGTGCCAGACCACATACGAAAATTAGCCAGTTGGGTTGGGAAGTTCTTGAACATCCACCCTATAATCCTGACTTAGCTCCAAGTGATTTTCACCTGTTTGGTCCATTGAAAAACCACCTTGGCGGGAGAAGATTCTCGAGTGATGAAGAGGTGGAAACAGAAGTAAAAAAAATGGTTCAGAAATCGGACTCCCAATTTTTACATGATGGGACAAATGTATCAGTGTTGGTGGTGATTACGTTGAGAAATAGGAGAATAATGTGGGTTCAAAAATTAAAAGTTTTCAAATTACTGTCGCATTTAGTATTTTTGTAACAGGCAGTGCAAGTTACTTGGTGACTTCCCCTCATACCTTGATGAAGTTGAAAAACTCCTGAAAACAGGAAAACTTGTCAAACAACTATGCGAGCCCTATGTGATGTTTAACGACATGGGAAGGATATAAGATGTAAGAAATTTCTTTATGTATGGTGAAGTTCATTGTTAAGGTAGAACAGTTTTATTTACACAACATAAGCTGATGCCTGTGACCTGTTAGGTTTGTCTGCTGCCATGTGGCAGTACATGGTACTACTAGTCTCTTTCAAACCCACTGCCTCAGCAGTGAGCAGCTCAGGAGAGTTAAGAGTTTTGGGAGTAAACCCCCCCTAAAAAAAAAATTGGAAAGAGGGACAAGGTGGTGGTGAGGTTCTTTAGTGTACCAAACCTACAGATGTCACATGCAGTTGTGCTAGATTTTCAGACATATGGATTTTGTCCTTCCTCAGTGACTGTTTAGCAGAGTCAATAGGTGGAAAGTGCAATATAGGCATGGCACTTTCCCCATACCAGTTTCTTAATTAAAGGAGGGTAATATACATTGCTAACATCTGCCTGCTTCAGAACCATCTTCTAAAGATGAAGAATGCCATTATATAAGCTGCCATAATACGTATCTATAGCTGCCATAATACATATCTGTAAGCTGGCATAATACATATCTATAAGCTGGCATAATACATATCTATAAGCTGGCATAATACATATCTATAAGCTGGCATAATACATATCTGTAAGCTGGCATAATACATATCTATAAGCTGCCATAATACATATCTGTAAGCTGGCATAATACATATCTGTAAGCTGCCATAATACATATCTGTAAGCAGCCATAATACATATCTATAAGCTGGCATAATACATATCTATAAGCTGGCATAATACATATCTATAAGCTGGCATAATACATATCTATAAGCTGCCATAATACATATCTATAATCTGGCGTAATACATATCTATAAGCTGCCATAATACATATCTGTAAGCTGGCATAATACATATCTGTAAGCTGCCATAATACATATCTGTAAGCAGCCATAATACATATCTATAAGCTGGCATAATACATATCTGTAAGCTGGCATAATACATATCTATAATCTGGCGTAATACTTATCTATCATTTTTTTCAGAGTTTGCCTTATTAACTCAGAGACATGAAAATGAAGAAATTAAGTGCACGAGTGACTGCAGCTTAGCTACAAGTAAGACATTCTAATGATTCATATTACTTAATGGTTATTATTAGTTTATTGTTTGACAGTAATACACAGTGAGTATCATAGAGCAGAATCATTTAGGCCAGTAGTTGGCGGTGACCGGATTATAGTTACCAGTGTATACAAAATCAGTGATAGTGGCAATTTTTTTAAAAATTTGTAGAGATATATAAAATAGAAATATAATTTTTTTTCCACTCAGACATCTAGTATCTTTAATACAATTTATTCTTAGTTTGTTAATATTTAAGTAAGTATTTTGATGCAGAAGAAACAAACAGATTTTATTAAATAAAAGTTATTTATATAATTATTTTGAGCTTGATTAGAAGTTACAGGATGTTGAGGAACTTGTGAGGTCCTCAGTTGTTGTTGAATGTTGGGGGACTTGTTATTAGATATTGAGGAACTGTAATCTTGAGACACTGAGCATATTGTTTAGAGTAGTTTGCCTTGTCTGATTATCTTATGTGTGAAAATCTTGTACTTAACTCTTTCTGTGCCGCCGGGAAAAACGCGGACATACTGTTGGGTACCAAGAAAAAATGCGCGGGTGTTTAGATAATTTAGGGGTATCGTTGAAAAAGTGAATTTAAAATATTATTTCCATGTTTAAAAAATACTAAATATACATTTTAAAAAAGGTAAATGAATGAAGTTTCCATAAAT